>VDFB02230529.1:0-15950 GCA_007258455.2 Sequoia sempervirens | reverse complement strand
AACTAGTGGAAAAAGGGTTATAATAGAGAAGGATCTCATTGAAAATGGCGAACTCAAGACAACAACATCCAATTGAAACCCGATCGTACAAAACATCCCCATGGATAGAAACAAATTTTGGTCTTGCAACAAAAATGTCACAAAAGATGGGGTAGTTGATGCTAAAACACTGCAAGCAGGACCTCTCATCACATTACAAGGACCTCATAACTTTGCTAACACGCTTAATGCTGTCAATCAACCTCCCAACGTGATTCAAAATAGTCAACGTCCATAGCAAAGGAGATTTCAGAAACATGAGTTCACTCCCTTAGGGGAACCCATTGAGTCGGTGTTCAAACAACTGTTACAACATAACCTCATACAGCTGTAGGAACCAAGACAATACGATCCAAGATAGCTTAAACCAGCTTGGTGGGATGACAATGCCTTTTGTGACTATCATAGGACTAAGGGACATAACCTACAAAACTATCGACAACTAAAGAATATCATACAGGATCTTGTTGAAAGGAGGATTATTGAAGTTAGTGGACAAAAACAAAAGACATCGAACACTAATCATCAAGTCTTTTCAGACCCACTACATGACCATGGGAAAGGAACTGTCCCTAGTTCGAGTACTAAGACCAATATGTCAGCCAACTATGCGAGTATCAAACATGATTATGATAGTGGAAAAATCATTCATTGCCTTTGCGCCGCTAATGAAAACATCAATACCATTACTATCAATGCTAATCCTGAGTGTGCGATCAATACTCATCGTACTAAATTCACTATTCAAGGCCCTCCATCGCAGCAAACACCCCAACCTTCCAAGTTACAATATAACCTTCTTGATCAGTTGGGGAAGACCCCAAGCCAAATCTCAATCTTGGAATCGTTGCGTATTTCCCCCGAGCATCGGTCTATCCTTGATAAAGCTTTACAGAATACCACGGTCCCTAATGATCTAGATGTCAATCGTTTCTAGGAAATGGTGGCTTACTTGACCAATAATCACCATGCCACATTTTTTGAACAAGACTATGCAACTGAAAAGATGAACCACAACTATCCTTTACACCTAGAAGTCCTTGTTGATGACATCAAGGTTAGGTGAGTTTTGGTAGACGAAGGAGCAGGGTTAAATCTATGCACTTTAACACTAATTAAGGCATTAGGTATCTCAGAAGCATGCATAGACATGACCAAAAGTATTGTCATAAAAGCTTATGATGATGAGGAACGAAAATCAAAGGGGGTGGTAACACTTCCTATTAGAATTGGTCCTACAGTGATGGAGATAAAATTCCAAGTCTTGGATCTCACCCTTCCTTATAACCTTCTGCTTGGTAGACCATGGATTCATGCCATGAAGGCAGTCCCTTCCACATATCATCAGTGTCTTAAATTCCCTTATAATGGCACCAAAATAACTATAGATGGTGATCTCGATCCTTTCCAGTATTGCACCAATCTAAAGGAGATCCCCCAACGTCAAGTGCCAATGAACCAAGAGGCCTCATTGTCCAATTCATCCTCTTATGTTGATCCGTCCATACTCACTCAAACATCTATTGCACCCTCACTTCCTACCACTCCTAGGGTTGAGATCCAAGACAAGGGTTGTGTAGAGTATTGCATGAAGACTTCTTATTGTGTTAGCCATTTGGTTCCTCCTAAGTCATATGGTTTACCTACAACGGGTAGGGGACAGTCTATGATCACTATACATGTTCCCCCCACAACAACTTTCACTAAATGGGGTGAATTAAGCAAAGAGGTTGTAGATGTAGAGGATCTCACTTCCTGGCTGTATAGGGAAGATGATGAGAAACCACTCTTACTTGCTCACATTCTTACAAGTCTATATGGAAAGGGTTTCAAAATCATGCAAAGAAAAGGATATGATGGACAAAGTGGTTTAGGCTTAAACCAAGATGGCAGAATTGAACCAATATTTGTTTCTTAGTGGCCAAAAGGAGTAGGGCTAGGGTTTCAACTAATTTAGATTGGCATTCCTAGTACTCCATTACCCTTACTTGAGGAAGTACGTGCTTTAGAAGATATTAAGACATCTCACGAACCAGTGGACCAACATCATTGTGACTCCCCCGATTCTAATGATTATGAGTGGGAATTGCTATCCTCTACTTCTTCCATGGACCTTGACAAGTTATTTGGAGAACTTGACTTGATGTTAAGTTCCTCACCCAATCCCTTAAATTCCTGTCCACCAAAGAAAATGACAAAAGAGGAATGGTTTAAACACTACTATTGGGAATCACTTGATCCTACCTCTTGGCAACCTGAGCCACCTATTTTTGATAGTCAAACTTGGGCACTAGACCCACCTATTCATCCACCTAGACCCAAACCTAAGAGTAAAGAGGACCTGGTACAAGACTTTTGTAATCACATGAATAATTCAATCTTTACTTTGACCCCATTAAACTTTGATAACTTCGATGATGACATGCCCTTAGTTTATCCCCAACTCATTGATTGGGACCAACAAGACACACCCATCTTGGACATTTTTGAGAACGACAAAGCAATTGCTGAGTTCCTGGGACTATGAGAAGGCATACCTAATGGGGATCATAAGGCTGGTTTTACCATTGACTTGGAAAACAAAGCATATTTTGGGGAATCTGTTCAACCCTCTAGTCGTAAAAATGAGAAAAAGAGTAAACAAAATAAAAAAGATGAGTCTCTAGGTGAAAACCGAAAGGAACCTTTAGACAATGAAAAAGTAAAAAGAAAGGACGCATCCGAAGGTGAAAACCTCTCCGAGGAACCTCAGGATGGAGGTTTGAACATTTTTCCCGTTGCATAGGAAAAGTCACCCGTGCTCGTTGAAGAATCCGTAGAGGTCAACATAGGCACAAAGGAGAATCCTTGACTGATTTATTTGGCAGCATCATTGACAACACAAGAGAAATCAGAGTTCCACGACTTCTTTGAACAGAGACAGATCAATTTTGCTTGGTCATAGCTGACATGCCCGGGTTAGATCCTGAACTTGTTCTACATCATTTGCCCTTACAACCAGGTGCCAAACCAGTGAAACAAAAGTTGAGAAAAATGCACCCACATATTGCTTTGTTAGTCAAGGAGGAACTCAAGAAACTCTTAGACGTTGGTTTCATCAGATCTATAGACTATGCAGATTGGATTTCCAATCTTGTACTAGTCACTAAACCAACTGGGGGCATCCACATCTGCATTGATTTTAGAGATATCAACAAAGCTTTTCCTAAGGATGACTTCCCTTTGCCTAACATAGACATGATAGTTGACATGACAGCAGGATATGAGATGTTGTCCCTTATGGATGGATTCTTAAGATATAACCAGATCAAAATTGCAACTGAAGACCAACCTAAGATAGCCTTCACTTGTCCTTGGGGAACATATTGCTGGAATGTTATGCCTTTTGGACTAAAAAATGCAGGAGCAACATACCAACAGGCCATGACTACTATCTTTCATGATCTAGTACATACTCTTATGGAAGATTATGTCGATGACCTCATCGCAAAATCCAAGACTAGGGCAGAACATTTATAGGTATTAGATAAGATATTTCAGAGGCTAGAAAAGTACAATGTGAGACTCAATCCAAAGAAATGTGTGTTTGGAGTCAAGTCACGAAAGTTGTTAGGTTATATCATTTCTAGACGAGGCATTGAAGTGGACCCTGCTAAGGTAAAAGCAATCATGGACATGCCACCACCCACTAATCTCAGTCAACTAAGGACATTACAGGGAAGGTTGCAATCTATTAGAATATTTATAGTGCAGCTAGCAGACAAGACACATCCTTTTCAACATCTACTTAAGAAAGGAGTACCCTTTGCATGGACAGTTAGGTGTGAAGAGGCTTTTCAACTGATTAAAGAGTATTTACTCACACCACCTGTCTTAATGCCACCTATTGAAGGAAGACCATTGATTCTTTATATCATGGCAACCCATTCATCACTCAGAGCATTGCTTGCACAGAATGACGATGAAGGTCATGAAAGGGCAGTCTATTATATCAGCCGGACTTTGGTAGGTTATGAGCTCAACTATAGTAACATTGAACATGCCTGTCTTGCAGTAGTATTTGCTACCCAAAAACTGAGGCACTACATGCTAAACCATCAAACAATGTTGATTGCTAAAATAGACCCTCTGAAATATCTCCTTAGCAAGGTGGCATTAACAGGATGACTAGCCAAATGGGTTATGATACTTAGTGAGTATGACATCCAGTATGTAGAAAGAAAAGCTATTAAAGGACAGGTCATTGCTAATTAGTTAGTTGACGCACCCATACAGGAAGATCACCCATTAGTTGCAGACTTTCCTGATGAGTTCATATTCACATTTAACACAAACATAACATGGAAACTGTACTTTGATGGCTCACATACAAATCATGGTTCATGGGCTGGTATACTGTTTATCACACCACAGGGTGATTCCATCCCTAAGTCATTCAGGATTGCATTCCCATGCACTAACAACATGGCAGCGTATGAAGCTCTAGTGACAAGGTTACACATGGCGGTCAAGTGGAAAATCAAGAACCTACAGGTATATGGCGATTCCCAACTGGTAATCAGACAGGTAAATGATGATTATGAGACTAAGGATGAGAAGCTTGCTCCATACAAGCGCATGGCTGATAGCTTTAAAGAGTACTTTGACAAAGTCAAATTTCATCAAATACCTCATGTTTTAAATAGGACAGTAGACACTATGGCTACTATTGCATCACTTCTTGACATTCCTAACAATGCGCCTAAGTTTGAGTTCTTGGTCGAATAGCTTTTGGTCCCAACCTACGATATCCCAGATTCTGAAATGGTGTGTGATATTGTTGGTCCTGATTCTCTATGGTACAAAGAAATCTATGATTACCTTCATGACGAAGTCATACCCATTGGCCTATCCAACAACTAATGTAGGACATTCCTCCGCAAGTCGGCCAAATACACCATCGTCGGAGACACCCTATATAGACGCGCCTTAGATAATACCCTACTGAGATGCCTTGATTCTACTGAAGCACAAGCAACCTTGCATGGGGTGCATGAGGGTATATGTGGTTCCCATTCTAGCGGTCCTACCTTAGCCAAAAATATTATGAGACTGGGTTATTACTTGCCTACTATGGAAAAAGACTCATATGTCTTTGTAACGAAATGCCGCCAATGTTAAGTTCATGGAGATTTGATACATGCCCCAGCACAGGAGCTCCATCCTATCACATCACCATGGCCCTTTGCCCAATGGGGACTCGACCTCATAGGTAAGATCCACCCCACATCATCTAATGGACACGGGTTTGTTATCGCGCCCAGCGGTAGCTGCAGTGGTTGGCTTCATTCTATGACATACATTACGACTGATTTCTAGATTTATCTGAACTATATCATCTATGGAGTATAAAGTCACCAGTCCATAATCAGCATTAATGGCGCCCATTTAGAACCAAGTTTGTCGCGGTGATGAATTTCATATCAACATCATTTTTCCGCTCCACTTTTACCGCCAAGGGTAGCGGCCAAAGTGGAGGCATCTAACAGACCATCATTAAAATTCTCCGAGAGATTTGTCAACGTGTTGATCTTTAGGTGACGGCATTTACAGCTTAACCATATGGGCTTATCATGCAATCCGTGCTCCCCAGTTGCTACCCCATATTCACTTGTCTTTGGTGCGAGCCATTTTCCTATTGGGGAATTAAAGATTCCTTCCCTAAGGGTATCCTGAAAGGCCACATTGATGATGAAGAGTACCGAGTGTCGAGACTCCATGAGCTAGAATTTCTAGATGAGCGAAGACAGAAGGCACTAGACCATCTTCAAGCATATCAGAATTTCCTTCGTCATAGCTATAACAGGAGGGTCTTGAACATAAACTTGGACATTGGTGACCTGGTTTTAATGGAGAACCCAAAGAATCAAGCAAAAAGAGACAAACTAGGAAAGTTTGAACCTAATGGTTAGGACCTTATATTGTCACAGAAGCTTTTGGATTAGGAGCGTACCAACTCTCTACTCCTGAAGGGGAACCATTGTCCTCACCAATCAATAGTATGCATCTGAAGAGGTTCTACGCATAGCTTCTGAGAGCCTTTGTCTTAATTAGGAAAAATACAAAAAAATCAAAAAATCAAAAAATTGTTATCAAGGTGAAAACCTGGTAAACAGGCATCTTGTTAACACCAAAAAAATTAGATAATATAGAAAATAGTAAAGACAAATCATTCGTCCAATAGTGAAAACCACTTCGGTGGCACTTTGGATAGGTACCATGGTGAAAACCTGGCAAATAGGCTCCATGTGTACTCAACTCTCCTCCTTTGTCTACTATTATTCTAATCTACCCTGTACAAAGTCGTTATCCCTATACATACTACCTATCCTTGTACATAGTCCTCTATCCTGTACAAAGTCCTTATCCTTGTACATAGTCCTCTACCCTGTACATAGTCCTTATCCCTGTACATACTACCTATCCCTATACATATCCTTATCTGTTATATCCATCGCTTGTATATACCGTTTGTCATAAGTGGTAGTCTTTCTCATAACTTGGAACGATTGACATCGAGTGCATCCCCCATCTTACCCTATTCATAATCAATCGGTCTTATGCTCGACTGGGGGCAAACACTTGACATGTGTCATATTGATTCTTACATTGGTTGTGTTGGAGACGTAAAACCATAGAAAAATCCACAAACATCGCAAAATGACCTGAGAAAAAAAAAATCAAAACATTTCAAAAATCCAAAAACAGAGTCAGAGTTAGTTGCACTTGTTAGCATTTTTCATTTGTCGAACTACGTTGCCTCTGTGACTGGACGTAGGCAAGGCCATCTGCCGATGTGCCCCCGAGGCATTAGGTTAGTCCGTTTAGGTTTGTCTGTATAAATTCATGAGTCAATCCATATGTCTATATGACAAGGTCATTAGTTGAGTCAAACTACGAGGTCTCTGCGTGTACAATGTAGGCAAGGCCATCACTCGATGGGCCCTCAAGGCCACACTAGGTCAGTCCATCAGGGTTCGTCGCATTCACTTTCACACACGTCTTCTATTTGTAGTCAGTCTTGTGCGATTGCATGATCAATTCAAACTCTGAGGAATACTGGTAGCCTAGCAGTAGGAGAAAAGACCCATGTCGATGAGGCCGCACTAGGTTAGTCCTTTAGGGTTTGTTGTCACACACAGTCAATTGTCAACATGTCATATCAAGTCATGCATCAATCTAGTGAACAAGTCAACAATGTCTCTAAGTCAAATCAAACAATTTGCCAAACAAAACAATCAAAACAAATTAACTACAGTCTGCTACAGGATGTGTCCTTCTTGGAAATAGACGTTATCAAAACAGTCAACCTATGTCTTATTCGGGATGAGTCCTTCCTGCATAATCGACAAGGTCAAACAATCAACCCTATGTCTTGTTGAGGATGAGTCGCTTCTGCATAATGGAAACCAAAGGTGGAACAATCAGCCTATGTCTTTGTTTGCGAGGGATGAGTCAACTTCCGTAATTGACAAGGTCAGAAGCAATTAGTAGCGGCACAGAGTTATCACATCAGCGGCATCGACTCAGTAATGTATATGATACGTAATGGCACTACGAGAGCGGGCTGTCATGCCTTATACAGTCGATCATAACATCGAAACCAGACTCACAGTCTTATCCGGTATGTGTATCTCCTGACATCCAACTCTATCAATCAATCCTTTTATTAATCAACAAATCAAACAAACAAATCATGTTTTGGAAAATATTTTACTGGCTTTTTGACTCTATGGCTTATTTATCTTATCATTTATCTTGAATTGATGACTGGGATTCATGTTACTAGCTTTCTCAAGGATGTCCCATGAAGGATTTAGAGAAGCAATGATGTATCAGAATTCTATTTTCTTTGACTGCTATCTGTCGACTGTCTTTTAAAATTTGATTTTGAGTCATGTTACTAGTTTCCTCAAGGATGTCCCATGAAGGATTTAGAGGAGCAATGACGTCTCATGACCCGTCTTTTACTTTGTTTGCTGTCTATGGTTTGTCCTGACAAAAATACTGGGGCAACTTGTGCCCTTAGTATGAGTTAATGACACTCCTTGTCTGCGACTGTCTGTTATTAGCAAGTGGATGACCTTGCACACCTTGATCTATGTCATATCATGGTTTTTTTCTCCATTTGTATTAGTCCCACCCAATGATGATAAAGTGCAGTACCTTTTGTGATATGGAAAAATATCAAAGATTCATAATACTAACATCTATCTTCTGTCTTTCATTCTTTGTCGATATTTCTTTCTGCACTAACAGTTCTTCTTTCTTGCATTATGATGGAGTCCTGTGACACAAAACATTATACATCATCCTGCATCAACATACATGTTAGAAACATTCATACATATCAGCATAGTTCATATCTAGATCATCATGGCATAATAGACATTCATCATCGAAAACAATACATATGACAAGCATATTATAAGCATTCCATGTACAAAGCAACTGTAAATACATACATCACATTATGTCTATATAACATACATGTAGTATCCATCATACATATTCACATCATATTGCATCTCATAGTTCTAAATTGCATACATCATATAGAATTATACATCACATAGAATCAACATTATCTCATTAGCTGCATAAACATCATAAAATACATATACTCATCCATCACATAGGCATATCATATAAACATCACATGTATAAATAAAGACTGCATAATCAATACATAGAAATGCATATCAGGGGAATCACCGCCAAAATCATATATATATATATATATATATATATATATATATATATATATATATATATATATATATATATATATCGCTCAACTGTGTCACATCACAAAGTCATAATGTATCAATAATACATGGAAGCCCACAGGCTATAACATCAAAATACAGTGTCTCAACAAACGATACCCCTATCCTGAGCTGCCACTACCATCATGCCAGGAGTGTGTGGGGGAATGATGATGTGAACCCGAGGATCTCTAAGCTAAAGGAGGTCTGTCATATGGCCCTGCTCTACGTGGCTGATCCACCCCCTCTGTGCTAATTGTACGTGTGTGGGTCCTGGTCTGGGACCTACTACTGTGTGCTACTGAAAAACTAGGAGCCCGTCTCTCCGGGGGAACCTTTGCCTCATATAGGTCCCGATAGTATCTCTCCCTCTCTCTGGCTTTGACCAACTCTCTGGCAAACATAGTTGATGGCCCTGTGCACAATGCCCAGATCTTTATGAACCTCTGCTTAGTCTCCTGCCACCGGGCTATGGCCTGATCCCTGTCCATCAAAGCTTTATCCCTCTCCATCTGATAGGCATCCCTCTCAAGCATCAACACTCTCATCTGCTCCTCCAAGGAGGCAACCTGGGCTCGCAATATATCTGTGTCAGGCTCCTCTGCCTCTGTCTCATCCTATCGGGCCCTGTCTCTCCCATCCTCCTCATCTAGCTCCTCCAGGATCTGATCTCAAATCTCCCTCTCATGATCATCCTCCTCCTCATTGTCCTCCTGGTAGGCACCTAACAACACTTTGAGGCATCAGCCTCTTGCCTCTCACGCCTCACCAGAGCACCTGCACTCCCCTCTGCCGGGATTTCGGGATATCTAGTATGGTGCCTCGCTCAGTGCATTGCCTCCTTTCCTCCACCCCTGCCCCTCCCAGATATTCCTTCCACCCTCCCCCTCCTCCCCCTCATCCCATCCACACTCGGTGTTGGCTGCTTTCTGAGTTCAGGGGAATCAGCCAATAATGTGCCACCTTACGATCACTTGGAGTGTGGTCCCTGGGTTTGCTGGTCCATCCCTCCATCCCCATGGAAGTGCCTATAACCCATCAATATTAGCCTCTGCAGTGGCCACTGGAATCTCGAGCCCCCATAGCGGGACCTCTCGTGAGGATCTAGCAAACTCTGCTCTCCCTTGAGGTACATCTTGTACCTCTCCAAACTGTCTCAGGACTCGGTCTGGCAACTGCCGCTCTATAATATGCACATGAGACACTGTTCGTCCTACCAAGTATTGTGCCTATCTACAAAATGGCAAGTGCTTGCCCTCATCTGACCACACCTCGCAGCCCAGATATGGTCTCCATGTAAACTACTCCATGGTGTCTATGGCGTGTCTGAAATAGCCTGTATCTCTAATATGATGCTGTGTGGTCGCCCCCGCATAACAGAAGGCGTATGGAGCTCCATGAGGTAAGTCAACAGTAACGGGTGGTCTAAAAATAGCGATATGCTCCCACACCCATACCATCAGGAGCGTGGTACCACAACTCATCGATTGTGCCTCTCTGTAGGAAATATCATGCAGATGAAAGTACAACATCTCAAGCACGCAAGAACCCCAGAAATATACAACTCGCCGCTTGAGCATGCCCACTAACATCTCCCCCCATCCCACAGGGAATCCATGACCTCGGCGGTCAGGCAGTACTATACCACCTATCAATGTCGCCAATAGATAGTTCAACTGTCTATATCTCTAGGCCAACACCCGCCACCTAATCTCATAGTCATCGAAGCCTAGCTGTCTAATGTCGGCATGGGGGTAGTACCTGCACATCTTGGAAACACCCCTCTGAGTATCATATGCTACCCGTGTGCCTCTAATAGGTAGTCTAAGAATCTTATATACATCCTCCAAGGTAACCGTGGCCTCTCCAGTCGGTAAGTGGAAAGACGACATCTCTGAGTGCCACCTCTCACATAACGCTGTCAAAAATCCCCGATTTTCTCGAATCTGGGGCATATCGGTCACATGCAACAAACCCAAATGCCATAGAGTCCGTCGCTCGGCCGGCCGCAAGCTGTCTCTGAATTGAAATGTCGTGGGTCTAGACTCCCGTGTATAAATCGTGTCCAATACAACCTGCAACAACATTTTGCATGCCTCATGTCAGCCTCAATCATCTATTCTAGTGGTAAATGACTATTCTAACATGAAATGCAAATGCGTCATTCTTTTGCACATGCATCATTATTTTGCATATGCGTCACTTTTTCACATATGCGGTCCATAAATTTCATATGCGTCATTGTTAAGCAAATGCGGTTCATAATAATCAAATGCATCACAAAACAATCATTTGCGTTGCAAAATATCAAATGTGTCTCTAAATATACAAATGCGGCTATAAACATGCAAATGTGTTTTAAAAATTCAAATGCATTTCAGAAATAAACATATGCGTTGAACTGCTAAATCCTATTGAAAATGACCGACGTTAAAATTCAAATGCGGTTTTCCAAAGTCAAATGCGTCATTCGCGCATGCATATGCGGTTCAAAATTAAAAATGATGCATAACTAAAAATGCATTAAATTCCTTAAAATGCGGGCAAATTAAAATTTTTCAAAAGGCTAGTTTTAGGTCCATACTGGGGGGTCCGCGCCGGCTGGTCTCTGATATGTCTGGATCCTGTATGCACGATGGTGAGTGGCTGGAACTGGAGACATCCTCGCTAGAAAGTCAGAGCAAATTCTCAATTTCTCAACTAGGTGGGTGCAAATGAATAGTTTTTCAACCCTATTCCTATATATACCTAGGGCGTAGGTGGCATTCCTGTCCTACTGGCCATGTAAACTTCCATTTTTCATCATCCCGTACCCGTCCCTCCCATTTCCAAACTCCATTCTGTCAACTCCACTGTATTTCTGCCTACCCAATGGACTAATCAAGAGCATTTCCAAATTTTTCTGAACATTTCAGAAATTTGTCAATTTTCCTGAGGGGGCATACCTTCACCTGTTTTACACTGGGGCATTATTTTTATCAATTTTCTTTGACACAACGTCGAAATGACATTGTATCAAAGAGGGGCAAATGTAGACACCGAAATTTGGTTTAGGCCTGCGACTTCCATATTCTTCGTAATTGGTATTCTTCACGGTCATAATTAAATAATGTCAATTATTTAATTAATTCATCTTAACATTAATTCTTCTATTAATTAAATAAATTATTTTAATTAATTCACTTTTCTTTTATTCTAAATTGATTAATTAAATAAACTCTTTTATTTAATTATGTTACTAATTAACCTTATCCTTTTCTCTTGTCAAATTAAATAAATTCTTATTTAATTTACTTTATCATATTTCAACTATAATTAAATAAATTATTTTATTTATTTAATCATTCATTTAAAATCTCTTTCATCATTTAATTAAATAAATATTATTTATATTTAATTATTCTCCTTCTAATATCGAAGCCCTGAATTAAAATGAATTATTTAATTTAATAATTCTCTATATTTTAGAGAATTATGTGAGTTATCTAAGTATTCACTTTTACTCAACTTAACATCTATTTTAATCACCAATTAACTCTTCATTTGATGTCTGAGTGGTTGTTCTAGTGGCCTTTCACAAATTATTCAATCGTCCAGTGCTAACTCAATTGTGTGTAAATGCATATTAATTAAATATTCCTATTTAATTAATTAAATCTTGTGTGTGCATTCGAACAAGAGTTGATTTAATCAATCTTTATCTTTGTCATGCAAAGATATTATTTCTTTTGTTTTCAATACCGAATCAAGATTAACTACGATGACCTTTAATTATATTTCTAGTTTGTATCACCTTATGTCACTATTGATGCTATCAGAATGCATGTCTAATCAGCCAATCTCAACCATCCATTAATCTTTCAATCTTGGCCTATCATTCAAATAATCAATTTTTTATAAATTGATTTGTCATTCTTCATTTCAATCTCTCTCATGAATTCTTATGACTTTTGAGAGCAATTTGTCTTGAATCTTTGATATTTTGCTAATCACTATCTTAGGCTATACTTGCATGAATTTATGAAAAATCTGAGGGCAATTATACTACACAAGCAAAATAGAGAAGGGAAATTGAGATGAATCGTGGAAATACGTTCGAAATTGGTGAAATTGTTCTAGTTTTGTTTACGCTTTTACTCTTTCCTATGTTCTTGTTTCAACATTTAGATTTTCATCTTAGATTTAATTATGTTATGCGGTTTTCTTCTAAAAATTTTGTTTTCTATTGTAACTTTTCTATGGCTAGATAACCATTGAAAAAAATAGGTTCCTTAAGTGGCAAAAAATTAAGAAAAATCAGAGTTAGGCAACTCGACATAAAAATTTGAATAAGTTATCTATATTATTTCAAAAAAATGTAACAATAGAATCTATAGAAAACTTAATATAGTTTCTAAACCATTAGGTTTATTTAAAAAATATACATATATCTATTTGGTAAAAATTTGAAATTTCAATGCAGTAGTACTTAAATTTCGTGGAAAAAAATAAGAAGTAGGTGTCTATCTCGACCACCCTAACCACAATAAAATGATAATATTTTATAAAATTTTAGATATAAGTAGAGGACTCATGTCCCGATGTGATGCATATTTTTGTAATTTTTTCCAAGTAAATAATGAATTATTAAATTTTTAATAAATTTTAAAAAAAAATATAAAAAAAATCATGTCTAACCACCTTAATCGGGCCAAATTTCATGAATTTATATCTTTTATCCTATAACTATATGCAAAGCATAGAATGTGACATTACTTTTTCAGATTCAAAAGATGTGATCCCATTTGAAAGCTTACAGATGTTTTTAATCAGCTTATTAATAAGGACTTCAGTCATAATTCAAATAGAAAATGAATAATAATTATTTATTAAATTCAAAGTAAATCATAATTTATATTGGTGGAAATCTGAGAATCTCCTTTAAAAACCCTTTTTGTTTCATCAATTTTGGGTTAAGAAAAAGTCACCAACCATATACCCTACACATACCCATCATATCACCACTTTTTGGCCCATCATGATCCTGCACATACCCATAAGAGTGGGTTGATCCATCATAGGTTCTTTTTCTTTCATAGGGGGAAGAACATAAGAAGCCGAAGATGATGGGTCAATCACTTTCTCTTTAGCTTTATACACTTGTTTAATGCAGGGAGGCATGATGGGATTTGTTTCATTTTCTCTTGGGTTTTTAAACAATGGAGGGGAAGTGTCCATGGTTGGGTGCTCATGAGGTTGTATTGTTTGTTCAATGTCAGACTCAAGTTCAAGCATGGTGTCATCTAGGATAAGAGGAGTGGAAGTGGATAGGGACATGTTATGAAGAGACAATTCAACTATTCATTTGGCTTTGAATTTTTGATAGGCTATAAAAAAGAAGTCTTTACGAGGGGTGATGGGTTCCATAGGTTTAGGCCAAAAGGATTCTAAGGAAAAATTACCTTTAGAGGATAATGGATTAAAACCACTATGGTGTATGGTAAATATTTCATTGCCATGCAGAAACTTCAAACATTTGGGAACAACTAAGGGGACCACTTTCATCGAGCAAAGCCAGGGATGACCCAACCATAGACGAAATTGATCCGATTGTGGAATAATAGAAAATGTTACATCCAAATTTTTGGGTCCTATTTGTAAGGGGAATACAATCACTTCGATCATAGGGCACACAAAACCAATTTGTGTTTTAATCCATGCAGTTGGTTTGTTATAATCATCTTGAGAAAGATCGTATAATACTAAAAAATCTTGTGTGATAACATTCTCGCCATAGGTGGGATCTATTAATATCCCATTAGTGGGCTTATCATAGATTTTGTTGGCTATGTAAAGAGCACCATTAGGAAGCTTTTTAAGTATATCATGAGAAGAAAAAGTACTATCAAGAGATTTATTGGTTGGGCCCTTATGAGGGATAATATCTATCGCACCCACAAGTTCATCCATAGGACTAACTTGGGTAACATTTGGAGTAATATTAGGTTGTTCATTATTTGTATCAATGTTCATCACCTGAGGGTTTGAAGGTTCACTAGCCTTGAAAAATGAAACATTTTTTTAGGTATGGGATTGGTAAATATTTGTAAATTCTGGTTAGGGGGTGCAATAGACTTATTTCCTTGATCATTGACACCCGCAATGGATAGACGACCCAAATCAATGAGGTCTTGAACTAAGTGTTTGAGACACTTACATTGTTTGGTGCCATGTCCATTTTGGTGATGAAAATGACAATAAGCATTTCGTTTAAAGGTAGGTGGTAAATTCTTGGTGGTATCAATTGGTTTTGCCATAGGAAAAGTGATCATTTGTTGCTGGAGCAATCGGTTCATTATGTTATGGAGAATATCGGGTAATGGGGTAAATTGTCTCTTTGGGTCCCCATAGGTAAAGGGCACCACTCCTTTAATAGTTGCCACTTGATTTGGAATAGGGTTGAGTTGGTTGTGGAGAAGGCTGATTGAATTGTAAAAAACCTTGGTTTGGTTTTCTAAAGTTTTGTGCATTGTTTTGGTTGTTTTGGTCAGACTTCTCATCTTAGTTAGAAGTGTACTTTGAATCATGACTAGAAACCAAATTATCATAGTCACAAAGGGTCGTGCATAAATGCATGAACAAAGGGAATTTCATCATAGTCAACTTATCCTAAAGGTGAGTGTGAAAATTTTTGATAAACATCTTTTGCAGATGGAATCAAGGATCTTGACATCAATTTGAGCATGCAATGATTGATATCATTTAATGAAATCAGTGACCTTTTCATTAGCATTTTTTCTACATTGCATTAAATCAACCATTGTGTTTTTTGGAGTCATATGGACTTGGAAATGGCTTATAAATGCATCCACAAGTTCATTGAATGATCAGATTGAATGATTGGGTAAGGTGGAAAACCACTCCAATGTAGTTTCCCTCAAGGTCCTAGGAAAATTTTGGCTAACAACTTATCATCAAGGACAAAGTCACTACATAAGGTTGTATAAGCATAGACATAATTAGTAGGGTCTCCTTTACCTTCGTATTTCTCAAACCTAGGAATTTCAATTCCTTGTGGCATCTGAGTGCGTAAAATCTCAAGCCTTGATAATGGATTACTACCAG
>VDFB02230527.1:0-33111 GCA_007258455.2 Sequoia sempervirens | reverse complement strand
GCAAGATTAATGTTGATTATGATTAAAATTATATTAATTATGCTTAGTTAATTGATAAAACCCTAGAAAAGTGTGAAAGTGTGTTACAACACTTCACAACACTTTAACAAGGAACCATTAAATTCCATTAGTTCACAAGGGCCCAAGACCTAATGTGAATGTGTTATCCACATTATAACACTAAATCAAGGCAACATTAAGCCAAAATCCACAAGGAGGACCTAAACGAGTGTGAAAATGTCAAGGGACCCATTTTTTGACACTACACAACCAAATATGCCAAATAATAAATGATGGACCAAGAGCCCAAGTAACTTGAAGAAAATAAGTCTTAATAGGGGCCTTTCCCCACTGAACAAAGAACTCAGCTAAAGAGGAAACATGCCAACAAGCTTGGTTCCACACACCCCACTAGAAGTGCCATATCTCCCTAGAGAAGGGACATTGGAAGAAGATATGAGAGACACTCTCCTCACTATTACAACAAAAAACACACATTGAGGGACCCTGAACCCATGCTTGCACAAGTTATCCCAAGTAAGACACTGATTATGGACCACCAACCACATAAAAAAATTACACCTATGAAATTTTTAAGCCTATCCACTTCATTTAACAAAGCCCCATATACTTCTATTTTGATATTAACAAAATTTCTAGTTAGCTCCAATGTGCATACAAAGTTATGGTACTCATCTAGAAGACTTTCAATTAAAAATATATAATTTTAGAGTCTTCATATTCAACCTTTATCATTGCAAGTTGATTTCTCAAATTATTCATTTTTTCAATGTGATCATTCATGCTATCTCCTTCATTTTCAAATGATTTAATTTCCTTGTGATGTCCATAACTTTTAACTTGAGGTTTCCTTCATACATTTACAAAGTTTCCCATTTTTTTTTTTCAAATCTTGAATATGAAGCCTAATCCTTAGACTAATTTTTCCATAAAATGGTAGCTTGTGCATCCATATCCATTTAATCCAAATTTTCATGCTTAATTTCATTTGCAGGTTTGTCTTCTATTTCTAGCTCCCATAAACCTTTCATTTGTAGAATCACTTCCATCTTAAATTTATAGTTTGTATAGTTACAACCATCTAATTTTGTAGTAACCATGATATTAGATATTTTAGATGAAGCCATACTAAGAATAAACATAAACCCCCCAAGAAGACAAACACATAATGTTAAAATTGAAGCCCCTACCAATACACAATGAAATTTCATATTATGGTGCCTTGATGTTGGCCTTCTTATCAACCAAACAAATAAGTAACTTTAAAAATTTATGACAAACATGAAAGAGAGTTTCATCAATCTCTTGACTTCAATAGGAATTGTCAAATGTTACAATATGAAAATTTCTTCACTTTCAACTTCTTTATGAATTTGTATAAACATCTCACACTATGTGAACACACCAAAGAAGACTAAATTTCCCTTAATACAAAATTGACTTGAAATTTTTTCATATAAATTTTAAATTTAATAATAATTAAAAAAAAAAAAAGAGTTTGAACATTAATATTTTAGAAATATGTCACTCCTGACAAGAAGAATTTGTCCAAAGAACATCTCTTTTCTTCTATTATGAAGAAATCACCACATTCAATGATGATATATGGTCCAAAAAACACTTCTTATTCTTTGCATTCAAGATCTATGTCAACACAAACTAAAATTACTTGCAACTCTAGAGATCACGACCCACTCACACACATAATAATGAACTCAACTAAAAAGAAAAAAAAATTAATAAAGGGTATGACTATAAAACATTAAAAATGAGTGCATTCAATTTATAAGATAATTTATAGTCCAAATAGCATAGTAGTTAGTGAAGTATTTAATATGGATGGGTGGTAGTAAGAAACATTAAGTAGTTGTGTCGGCTAGTATGTGTTGAAAAATATTTAATTAATTTATTTTAACACATCAATCGAATTGAATGAACAGATTCTTGTTATGATTGATAGTTGGAGAAATGACATGATTACTAGAGGTGTTCTAACTAACTTAGATTGCATTGTGATAGTGATGAATTCAAGTTTAAAATACTTGCAAGTGATCTCATAGCCAACATGGAACATTAAGTTTTTTTTAATATATCAGACTTATCCATGCTAAAAAAATTACATATTTTTGATTGGTTAAGTAGGGAAAGGGCCCTGACCAACAAATTAGAACATCATTAGCATAATAGCAGGTGGAAAGAAATAGCAAAAAAAGGAAGCCCACCAAACTTCCCCCTCCCACAAGCAAAAATCTTAACCAATACCCTTACGTTCAAACATAGCAGTTCTATCAGAAGTAGCACAATAGTTAAGCCTATCACAAGTAGCATCCATCCAATTTAATCTATAATACCTATTTATATCTAACTTAGAGTCCATACTAAAACCAGGAGTACTAGCAACATTAAAAACATTAAAGTTTAGGAAATAGCGACCATTAACAATTTTAACATCCCTAGAAAAATCACTAGAATAAACCATTAAAACAAAAAACATGGAACAAAAAAATGAAGCACCAAAGTTATGCTTCCTCAATCAGCTTCCAGGCAGTCAGCAGGTCCTCTGCTGTGTTGTCCATAGTATCCTTCAGCTCCATCTTCCCAGACAAATCCACACCCTCGCTTGTTGCTTTTTTCTTCTGCTGCTTTTTAATTTTACCCATACCCAATACTGTATCCATTATAGCCCTCTTCATGATAGCGTCAACCACCGAGCATAAAATCTTAACTGCCTTTTCTAGAGCTTGGATTATGTTGTCCTTGTCCTGCTCTTGCACCCTTTCTCTAAAATTGCAATCTTTCCTCCAATCCATTTATATTACCACCATCCTCAACTTTGCTCTTAACAAATTTTTCAAGAGCTTGAATTCTATTGTCCTCAACCTTCTCTTGCATCCCTTTTTCCAAAACTTTCAATCTTTCCTCCAATATTTTAATTCTTTCATTACCACCATCCTCAAAATTTTCTTCCTCTTGATCTTTTGTTTCCATCCTCTCTTGGTTATCCATGACATTTTCTTCTCCTTCCTCTTCCCCTGTCCTACTCCTCTCTTCCTTATCTTCCTTACTATTGCCACCATCACTTTCTGACTCTGAATCTTCCTCCTCAGTCGAATCACCACCTAGGCTATCACGGATCTCCTATGTGGAAGAATCATTATCCTCCCTCACTTTCTCTCTACTTTCATGTGAGCTGTGGGTACTCTTTTCCTCTGGGCTCTGCAAATATTTCTTATCTTTGCTTTCCTATGGGATGTGGGTACTCTTTTCCTCTGGGCTGTGCAATCTTTTACTACTTTCTTGCCCCTTCAAAGCTTCCATTTCCAGTCTCTTATACCTTCTACTAGCCAGATTTGAGCATTCTATCTCATTGTCATCAGGTATAATGATCGTGTTTTCCTTTTCCCCCAATTCGTGAATAATCATTTTCCTCTTCTTTTTAGCCCCCAGGTCCATAGAAAGATCCTTTCTTTTTTCTAGTGTAACCATTAGAAAATCCTTCCACACCGAATCATTAGGGTTAGAAGACTTCTTACTATGTTTTTTGGCTAGGGAATAGGGTTGGTATTCGATAAGATTAATTTTCATAGAGCCTTTGGGCTTGGAGTTTTCAAGCAAGTTGGGGACTGGGTTTCTCTATGGATTCATAGAAAACAAAAAATTGTAGATGGCTCTTATAGGTCCCTGATGTAACGGTGGGTTGGCTCCATGTGTTAAACTCTGGCTCAAGGAAGAAAATAAAAAGAATGAAAGGTTAATTTTTTCAAGGTGCCTTATGTGATTAAGAATGGGGAAATGATACCCATGGATGGAATGGAAGCGCCCCTCAAGGGTAAAATACTTCATAACAATGAAACATACATTATGATATGGGGGCGCAAGCTTAGTCCTAGAGTAGTTGTTTTGAAATATTTTTACTTTTTATTTTTCTTCAAAGAACTTCTCAATGTAATTTTGATACTTACCATTACTAACCTTGGCCACCTTCATTCCCTTGTAGGCCAGTCCTTTCACCTATGCAATTAGCTTCACATCCACTTTAAACTAAATGCCACCCAAATTAACTTTGTCATCCCTCCAAGCATTGGAAAACTTGTAGCTTAGTTTTTTGTTATACCCTTCCATTGCTGCAAAGTATGGGGTGAAACCCAGCCTCTCAGAAAGGCCCCAAAGCTCCTCATTGTTTCAAATCCACTCATATTTACGAGGTTCATTTCGCTTCCTAGGGCCTCCCATGGTGTTGTCTTGGCTATGATAGTTCTTAGGGATGAGAAGGATTTCGCCTCTGTGTCCTTCGATGTTCTCAACAGTAGTGATAGAAAATTCTAAAAGTTTAGTTTTAATGGTGACTCTATGGCTACTCATTTGAAACATAAACGACTTAGGGTTTTTGCTGCAATGCATTAAAGAACTAATTTCTCGATTATGACCTTTTAGGCTATCATCATTATTGAGAATGGCAACAAAACAAATTACATGTTAAAGCTAAGAAAGCACAAAATTTTGGTGAATGTTCATAAATTATTTTAACCACATAAAAAAATGAAACATCTCTTAGGATACATACAAAATCAGCCTATTGAAGAGGATTTAGAAAAATCCAAGGGAAATGCAATTGATAGTAGTAAATTCAAATTCTTTTCTTATAATTATTAATGAAACAATTAATATTTTAATGATAAACTTATTGTTATTGCATCAGATTAAGTTATTTTATTAGATTAACTTATTATGAGGATGAGGAAATACAAGAATATATTACTAATGTTACTAATGATAGGAAAAGATAACCCCAAGTTGGATAAGTGTATGATGTAGATAGTAAACGTTGAGGATTATAAGTAAGCAACTAAGTGATGAGAATAGTGTTGTGTGGCCTCACAACACACCCCAAGAATAAAAAGACTTGGGGACCCAAGTAAAAAAATATAACTCTTATGGAAGGAGCTAGAAAATTGAAATATCATCATAAGTGAAGAGAAGAAATCTTTGATAATAAAAGTACTTCATAATGTAAGTGTTTCGAGCACCGGATACTAAGCACCAGAAACATGTGAAAGGTGAAAGGTAATGCAAGTTCAAATGGAAGGCTTCGATCCGGTATGAAGGAGTTCCGGTATAACCGAGGTTTGAGAAAGTTAGTGGGTAAAGTTGAATACCGGGTACCGAGTACCGAGTTGTAATGTGAAGTGAAAATGCTAAAATTTTAAGTTTATCTAATGATATCAGTAATCTAGTATATATGTGAGGATTTGTGATATGCTTAAAAAGCGTGTTAATTATGAGTTTTTTGTATTAACATTTGAATAATGGTTTTATTTACATGATATTTTATAAATGCTTTCTTTCTTTTAAAGGGATTTAATGTGTGGAATTTGTGATTGCAGGAGATATTGATTGTGATTGAAAATTTGGGTATGGATAGTCAAGCAAACTTGAATCATGGATAGAATCATTTTCATTCTGGTTCAATTATTCTGGGATACTATTGGAAGAGGAGTTTGAATCCATAGGAATGTTGGGGATCCAAGTATTTCACATGCAAAGGATGAAAAGAGCCAACCTTTGAGGAAACCCATTCTTGAGAGTGATAGAACCAGATCCAAGCGATGTGTGGGGCTGAAAATTCCACTTGTTCATTGTAAATGTATGGGAAGTCCCTACACACTATCCTGATTCGAAGTATCATCCTAGCGAAGATTAAAGATTAACACCTGAAGAGCTACAATGTGTAATTGGAGTTGACTTCTATTGAATTCAATTGCAATTCTCCTATTGGTCACTACATTTCACGTGCCTTGATGAGATTGGTCCCTTGGATTTCTTCTCATGTATTTGTCTTACCCTATCTGAGCCTTGTGTTCTATAAAAGGCCAAATGATCTCTTGTTTTATTTTAAGTTTAAAATTTGTGGATGTCTGATGAGCATAAACTTTTAAGTTTTTTTCTTTTTTCCTATTTTTTGAACCATTCTGACGTAAAACTTTATATGCACGTAGACATTGATTAATATCAGAGCTTATTAAATAGCTACCTATCTCAATATATTTTGTAGCTGGTTTTGTTAGTTCAGCTAAACAAGACTGTATGTTGCACCATTTAAGGGTGCATACAGAACCTACTCGATGTCCAGAAATGAAACCCCTCTCTTTAAAAGCTTGCACTATTTTATATGTAGCTGTGAAGCAGTCTGGGGAAGTATAAAACAATTTGCTCTATTTTAATTGATTCTTTGGAGCATCCATGGAGAATAACTGGGAGTTCTAAATTTTAATTTTTAGTATTTTTATGCTTTATTTTAGAATAGATGTTTAAATTCTTGAAAATGTTCCAAAATTTGAATGAATGGATGAAATTTTATTGAAAATACTTTTTTTTTCCATAAAATTATTGAATGCTTAATGCTAAATCTACTTAAGTGATAACAAAGATTTTGTGATGTTCATGAAATGTTACAACCAATCTTCTGGTTTCATGATACTTGAACTTAATGTTTCAATTGAAAATCCAATACCTAAAATATCTAGTTTATAACCATAGTCCCTTTGAGATTAATAGAAATGTCACATCAGTACTCGAGAGTGGCCCTAGTGCAACCATGACCTGGTTATTAGAGAATTGGGATTGAACGAAAGCCAATCTTTGCCCTATTAATGCAAAATTCCCCTTTAGGTTGTCTTTGTTCCATATCTTTCAAGAAGGATAGACTCTTTGTGGTCTTTTTTGTGAAGAATTTATTCTCCCTATTTGCTGCGAGTAAAATCGTTGTCAACAAATAGGATGGGATATAATCACCCAATGAATAGAATACTATGTAACTAAGTTTTTATCCAAAAATGGAGGGTGTTCATCATATAATGTAAGAGAAATCAAATAATACTATGAATAGAATGAAAATGACATACATCTAAATGAAAAAAGAAGATAATGGCATGGCAAAGATAGAAACATAGGGAGTGAGGAAAATCATATACATGAAGGTGCACAAGTATTTCAGATTGTAATTGGTTTTCATTATGGTTATTTAGATGTAGTTTGAAATTAGATGTATTTGTAAATTGATCTTCTTCATAAATCCCCTTACACGAGTCTCATATTGTGGAGAGTGTGGTCATTATCTATCATATATGTAACTAAGATATGGAAGTTTAGTAAGAAAAGCATTAAGAATCTTGATATGGTTAAGGTAGGAAGTAATGTTTTGATGAATTGATTCATATGATGGTCTTTAATCTAGGGCTTGAACTCTATTAGTGTCTATATATTAACAGATATGGAAGGATTGATAACTACTCAATTAGATAAATAATAACGTAATAGTTAATATTGTTTTAGTATGCACTGATATGACCTTACTCTATGTGTGTCATATATGAACTATGTAAGATTATGGAACTCTTGTATTATAAATGTAATTTATGTAGTGATGTTCATTTGATCTTCTTATATAAAGGTATGTTGCATTGTATAGGAAAGGAATCACCATAATATTAATTATTCATTGATGACCTTGTAATTTTATAGTTTCTCATTATGGGAATAGGATCCCATTACCTTGACCAAATGGTGGGATACTCTATCTAATATTTGATGGCTTTTAGGATGATTCCTAAACTTAGTGGGGGATAGTGTGAGGTCCACTCCTCTCCCTCTTGTCATCTTATTTTAATAGACTTGTTTATGTAAAACACACATGGATATACAATTTTACCCTATTTTGATCATAGATGATGTAGACACTAATATTATATTTATAATAATAGTTGATTACTTTTTGTGAACATGAATTGGTTGATTAATTATGAAATTTTTATATTTGTTATATTAAATTTATAAATTATTATTAGTCGTCTCTATGGATTGATTTTAGAATGAACATAATTTGTGTATGATAAGCCTAAATTATATTTGATTATTTTTTAAAAGGGGTATTTTGACTTGGGGACCTCATCCCCAATATAAATTCAATGATAACACCCCAGTGGGGTTTGAACTTTGATTGAAAGAACAACAACACAACTTAACCATCACACTATACCACTGTTACCAATATTTGATTAAATGTTATTTCTTATACACGTTTGTATTAAGATGATGAAGTAAACTTGTTATTGATTTTTATTTTATTATAAAATATTCTTAATTATGAAATATTTGTGGTACATATATTTATTTAATTATGATAATGGAAAAATAATGAAGGTTCTTTAAGAAATCAATGTTGTGTTTCCCCAATGTACCTAGTCCTTATCTTGAGAGATAATTAAGGTTTTCTTGTGTAAAAATGTCATGAGTGCGATTATGTTATTATTTTTTTAATTTTATTTTTATTATCAAATTTGGTTTGTGATTGAATTCCCTTAAATGCCAAATTTCAGATTTGAACTTAAGCAAGAGATTTTGGGGTCATAAAGTATTATTTTATTTATTATTTGTGTAAAATTAAATCCATATAATGATAGCATATGAGTGGAGCCCATGTTTGAATGTTTTAAAAAATATTTTTGAAGTATCTAGAAGATTGAAAAGTTCCTTGGAAGATTGTGACAAGTTTTTTGGGAGGAAAAAAACTAATTTTAAAATGAAAGTCAAAACCTAGCCCCACTTCTATTATTATTTATTTATTCTCCTTCAAAATCTTGTTATTTTCTTTAATATTTGTGTAAAATTAAATCAATATAGTGATAATCTATGAGTAGAGCACATGTTTGAATGCTTAATATTTTTTTTAGAAGTCTCAAGAAGCTTGAAAAGTGCTTTAGAAGATTGTGACATTTTTTTTTTGGAAAAATCTAATTTTGAAATGGTAGTCAAAATCTAATCATAGTTCTATTATTATTTATTTATTCTCCTTTGGAATCTTGTTTCAAGGTTGACATTTCTATTGTTGGGAACTTCTATTTTGAGAACAAAGGTTTTGAAAGAGGGAATATCAGAGGAAGATCTTAAGAGCTTGTAGAATAGGAACATTAGAAGAGTTTGGATGAAGGTTTGGCATAGATTAGTTGAAACATAGAGATAATATTTTGAACCATTTCTATATTGTGGTAGTGTTGTTTGTGGTTATTATTAAAAAATATAGTTTTTGATTTTTTATGAATCCTCTTATTTTTGTGTGTTAAAAACCCCTTTGTATGTTTTTACTTTTAGTATTGATTATTTTGGTTATGATATTGTGTTGGGTGAAAATATTCTCATTTGGATTAAGAGATGCCCATGTATTGGGGTTGAAAGAGATGTGGATCATCTCTCGAGGAAAATAAGTTATTGGAATCTATTCTAGCATGAGTGACTTTGTATATATAGTGATTAGGTTTTAGAAAGAAAATTAAAATATTGTGAGTTATATGTATTTTTTGGATTATGTGATTTGAAGGAGATTTGACATGTGTTCCTTTGTGAATGGTGAATTGTTTTTAGGAGAAAATAAAAATATTGTATTTTTTTTGTGTTATTGGGACTATGTGATTTGGATGAAAGAGTATAGTTTGGTTTTAGAGATTTGTAGAAATTCTTTAATTTATTAAGAAATAGAGATTTTTGTTCTATTTTATTATTTATTCAAGATGTTAGTAAGTCCCCTTGACTCCCCCTTAACTATGGATCTTGTGAAGATCCATTTGTGTGTGTTGGCCATTTGGGTAGTTGTAGATTTGTGATGTTTGTATATGTTTTGTGTCATGCAAAATGGTTTCTTGGGAGCCTCCTCAATATGGGTGGATTTTCTTACAAGTCATATAATTGGGAGATGACACATCCTTTGTCATGTGAGGTTTGGAGAGTCAATTATGTGTAGATCTAAATTCTAGTATGAAGATGAACTTCATGGGCAAGGATTATTATGTAGTATACTCTATATTTAAATCCATTCTGAATGAGTTTGTAATATGAAAAAATTGAGTTGAGATTATCATTTTTATTATGATGAAGGAGTATAAATGAGAGTATTATTTAAATTGTTATTATATTTAACATTGTTTTAAATATTGCATATTTTTATATTTTTCTTATTTGAGCAATTTTTATTTTAAGATAAATGACACTATTGACTAACAAATTTACACTTTCAAGAATTGACAAATTGACACCCCATGAAGTGCAAGAAATTAACCAACAACTCTGAATATCTACCTTTAAACAAGATTGATATCCTCTGGATTTTTCTTGAGGTACAACTCCCTCACAAAATTTGCAATGAATTTAAAGAGCAAAGAAAGTAAAACATTGGGTATGCTTTTAACCATAAAGCAGGAAAGGTAAACCCAATATCAAAAAATTCCAACTACCAGGTGCTTGAGTAGTGACAAAAAATATTAGCACAAAGACTAATCAATCAATAGAGATAAAGCATGTACTCAATACCATATAAGGAATGAAACCAAATGTAAGAATTGCACTTCTCATACCAAGATAAGATATGCAAGATGTATTCTTAAATGCACAGATTTAAGAAACCAATAAGCTCATCCAAATTGCACACAAACAAAATGGTAATTTCATTCATCAATAGTACTGAGCAAAATTCTTGTAGAATATTGTCTAGAGAGAAATTTTAAAACAAATACATCTTTAAATAGATGAATGAGCTTCGCCTCTTCATGTTCATAGCCCCTTAATCAGAGACACATAAAATAAATAAAAAAGAGCTAGGTCACTATGATGGTGCTGCTTCATTTCTAGCCTTCTGGGTCACTAAAGGTCTCTTTCACCACACTTGGAAGGTCTTCAAAACAATCATGAGGTCCTTGTGTTGAGGGATGGCTACATTTTTCATCCTCACCTTCCACGTCAGATGGGTATCTTTGGCCGTTTCCATGTGTTGTTCACAAAATTTCAAATGATCAATGGCCTAAGATGATACCAAGTGCAATTCACTTAGCTTCTGTAAATGTTCAACATTAGGAGTGGGTACATCAAGAGCTTCTTTAACCATTTTTTGTAAATCAACGGTTAAGCTTCTAATGTCCACATTATTTTTGATCCCATTTTTATCCTGCAGTAGACCAAGGGCTATCATAGTGTTCAATGCTTTGTCTGAAATAACATCACACTCATTTATGACCTCTTTAAGTTTCTGTAAACTCTGCTTGTCAACCTACAATTTCCATTCCACTCCCTTAGCCCATGATAGAAAGCAGGCATTTGAAGCACTGGATATGATTTGATCTGCGACCAAATTTTCCATATTTGAGCGCATCAAGAGTTTCAATTCAACCTAATAATGAATCCACAATTTCTCTTCCTTCTCAATAGCAATAATATCATCTCCCAAAGTAGCTCTTAGGGTATTTTCTTCTTGAAAATGTTTTAAAGACTCAGAAATAACAAGGCTTTCCTTCTTGATAAGGGATTCACTCTAGTCCTCTATGGCGCGACTTAGACTCTGACTATTTTTATTTTTGCTAACCTTCTTTTCCAACTATAGTGAGAGATTCAAAAAAAGAATCTGCCTAAGAAATGGGTTGAGGAACAACCTCAAAAATAGATTTCAAACAAGCAGTCAGGTTCTGAACTTGAGCTTTCAACTCATCCTTGCTTTCTTTTTCTTTGACCTTTCCACCATTCTAGCTGCAGAAACTTGGAAAATTTGAACATCTCCATCTTTGGTAGGAGGTCCAAGGTCAACCTTGTTCACCTTGAAATCACCTACTTCTACTTGTGAAGCATCTTTTTGCACAGATGGGTGTGCAATCTCTAACTGAAGTGTTCCTGATTTAGTATCATCTATGAGCCTGGCAGTGGTTTTCAATTTCTTAGGCTTAGGGGTTGGAGTTCTTTATAGCAGCTAACTTACCATATCTTGTTTAGGAAGACTTGATTGTATGGCCTTCCTCTTCCTAGATAATGAGTCTTCTAACCATGTTGGGGTTGTTGTAACCTTAGTTGCTTTGAAACTTGGGGATGCAAAAAAAGTTTGAGAAATAGGAGTTTATTTTGCAATTGCAGTTACTCTTGGCTCCTGAGAAGGGTTTATCTCTCTAGCAGGCGAGTCATCCTGAGAGGGAGGAGAATCAACATTTAAACTTCCTAACCTTTCTTCTTCCTCTTCTCCTTCATTTCCTTTTTTCAAGATAGGTAAATTAAAAAGGTCATCCCCACAAGTTTGTGAATACACATTTCTGTCTGGTGGATCATCATCACCACTTCCTTGAGCACCTATTGCTAAAGACTGAGGGACATTACTAGCTGGTTGTCTACTGACAAAGGCTTGGGAAGTACCTTCACCAACCTATGAATCCTTTGATCTGGTACAAGGGTGAGACTGTTTAGTTTTCTTCTTGGTTACCCATTCCTTAGTTCTAGTTAGAACATCAACAGTTCTGGCCTCGATAGTTTCTTTTTCCTTGAAGTTCTAATCCATGGAGGGGATGGGCCTAATTTCTATGAGTTTGGTAGACACTGGGTCAATCATATCAGACCCATCTTCAATAACATCTCTCAAATCCCACTTCAAGTCATAAATAACAATTTGTTCTACTGTCAACCTCATCCAAATTCTCCTTCTCACCTCATATTCATCAAAATAATCAACCCAATAGTCTTCAAGGTTGGGTTGATGATTGAAAGAAGGACCTAGCTTCAGATTTTTCTTTACATAGTCCTTCAAGTCAAAAGGAAAAAACTCCATATGAGGGAATATTGTACTTGGACAACTTTTCCTCAATGTTTAAGGCATTAGACATAGATTGGCAGCTGTATGAACCAAATCCAAATGGGAAACTAATGGTAAGTCTCTTTCTATCTTGACATATTCTATTTACATTAGCTAATTTCCTATTGATCTCAATGACTACCCATTTATCTTCAGGGTATCTTGGCAGTTTAATGGGAAAGCCTTCATATCCACCCACTCTTATATAAGAAAATCTTTGAAATTAGATAAAATGACAACCATAAAAACTCACAAACTATGTGGCCTCTTGAGATAATCTTATTGTTGGGTGCCCCTACAATTCCCTGATCAATCTCATAGTGAAAGTATCAACAATTCTCTTGAAATGAAAGAAACTTTTATGAAGCTAGAGCTTATCAAAGTAGTCATAGATTGGTACTTTATCTGGTGGTAGGTCACTTGGCCTTAATCTAGGCCAGGTTCGAGTACTCACAAGGGCATATATCAAGTAAGATGACATGAAAAGGAACCTATTTAGAACAAAGAGTGACATCATTTCATGTATACAATTACTAATGATCTCAACCCAGTCTAGAAATTGTTCTCCACTTAGTATAATTTGGATAAAGAAGTACATCCATTCCTCAAAGCTGTGGAAATTCTCATTTCCTCTAACACTATGCAACAATACAATAATGTCAACAACTTCATTTATCAGGTGATTTCTATGTAGGTTGTGAGGCAACTGGGATTTACCCTTCTTGGGCTTAACTAACCAATTCTTTGCTATCACATTTCTATAAATCCCCTTTTTGGCAATGAATTCAATCTAAGAATTGGTCATATCCATTGGTGAATATTCTTCCCTCTCCAGAGTCCTCAAACATGACACAAAAGTGGACCTCTGAATTTTCAAAACTAACCTATTGTCCTTTGTTCTAACCTCACATGTCTGTGAATTATAATTCTTGATGCACTCCAACACCAATTTAGGACTCTGCACAACTATCGGGAATGCGACAACCTCCATAAATCCACTACCCCTTACCCTCTCAATGATAGGTGGAGGATTGGGTTGGTTAAATTTATTTATTATTTCATCTAGGTTAACTGGCCCTAGCCGAGTGTCACCAATCTTAGGCCCCTCATAAGTTAAACCAAACACATATTCACAACTCGTGTATTTAACCCTTGCTATTTTCAAATGTGACTTTCAACAATATATATTTCTTGAATGCAAACAATTCAGAAAACAAGCTGCAATGGATAAACTATAAATATCTCTGATGATGGTCTCTGCAATTCACACTGCGTGTGTCCTCCAATTCTTCCCCAAAAATTGTCATGAAAAGAATGTTTTTCATTCTGATATTTTATTAAACCTAGCTACATGGAAAAACATGAGGGTGGATGGGCATTAATTTCCCAAAATAGAATTGTGACATGTGGTAGCTGTCGCTGTCAACATTCCCCATATAACTGTCTTTTGAAAATTAAAAAAAAATGTCTATGGGAGGTTATGAAAGAGGTTTGCAGAAATTCAGAAATATGTGCCCAAGTTCGAGTGTGACCAAAAAAGGTCACCCAGGCTTATAACAATCACATCAAGGACAAAGTTCGATCAAGTACACAAAACACCACCCCATATAACACTTGAAAGAAGCAAAAGAGGTCTTGGGCAGCAAAGTGAGGAGTTCAACATACCACGAAAAACCTTTCCCAAGTTAGCATGATGGCATAAAAGACTTCTCGTGTTTTAAATAAAGTTTATATGGATGGGGGAATGAAACTATGGTAACATACACCAATATTTTGATTATAAAATTCTAATTGTTCAATTGGGTTGTCCTAATTTTTGGATATTTTATTCAAAACTAAGTATTAGAAAAAAATTTAAATTTTATCTCTTTGTTCTATGTATATCATTCTCTATAATTAAATCTGTAAGACTATTTTACAATAATTTATTATTTGAGATAAAAGAAAATATTATTTTGATCATGATTTTTAATTTCCTTTCAAATCCATTATGAATGAGTTTGTAATATAAAAATTTTGAGTTGATATTATCAATTTTATTATAATGAAGGAATGCAAATTAGAGTGTTATTTAATGGATATTGTATGTATTTTATCATCTTGCATTTTATAGCTCATTTTAGCCTTAGAAACACTTTAGGTTCAAAGCACACACTATATCAATCAATGCATCAAATATTCATGGAGGTAGAAATACAAAAATGATGGTTTGATTGAGGAAAAATCCTATATAGCCACCCCTTTCTCTCTCTTTGTCATGATTTTATAGGTTTGGTTTCGAAAATGATAGATTCCAAAATAGAAAAAGGAAGTACATACTTGTGGGTTATATACCAGGTTTCCAAAGATTCAAAATATACTTTCCCAATCAAGAGTTCCCTCACTATTGACCACTCAAATCAAGCTCAAATATTTATGATAGGTGCACATATATCTTCCCTTCTTAGATCTATCGTTATTCTATCAATTTTCAATTTAATCTATGGGAATGATTTGTGTTTTCAAATTAGGTTTTCATAGTAAATTAGGTCAATAAATTCACATTAATTTAATCAATTTTCTTGGAAACAAAAGAACTAATCCTAGGGATTATTAGATCTCCTTCTAGGTAGTTAGCTAATCATAATACCTTTGTGGTTTTAGTTCTAGGTTAATATAATAGTTAGATATAGGATCTCTTTTTTTACAATATAGTAATAAGGTGGCAGATGTTTTCTCCAACTTGGGTGTGACAAGTGTAAGGTTAATGAGATAGAAATATTACAATATCTTCCCTTTACAAGCAAAAAAACTCTATTTCCAATGATTACATTTATCATAATGGAGAATATGAATGTCACAAAATGTATGATTCAATATAAGCTCACATGTTTTGTGGGTGTTTTAACCTATCTAAATTGGAAATATCTAGATAAAAAATTACATGTTTTAAGAAAGAAGTTAAGTAAATTTTTAATAGTAACCTTTTGAGCAAAAGTGGGTTCTCTAGTAAATTGATTGTATGCATTTTGAAAAGGATAGGAGGAGAAAGAAATCTAGTTGAACCTACCAATTGTGCTAGCATCTAGTGGAACCCCAAATATGGAAGGTGTTGAAGGAGGGAGGTCTTACCCAATTTATGGAAAATCTCCATGGTCATGACTCCAAAGCTACCATAACTATTGTGAACACCTAGAAGAATAGAACTATCTTGGATTTTGGGTGGGAGTTGATTTTCGATGAGGAGTTAATAGTTGAGTTTTCTTAGCTTTCTATGGAGGGATGAAAAATCTACAAAGTTAGAAAGGTAATAAAAGAAGAAATGTATTTTTTCTTCAAGGGTAATGAGAAGAAGAAATTAGTCATGAAGGAAACAATATACTAAGATGGGAGTGAATCAGTATATTCTAATTTCAAATATTAATTACCATTAATAACTTCTCTAACATGAACTCCAAAATATCAAAGAAACAATTACTGAATTCCTTAATGATGAAGAAAATAAGCAACACAAATGTACATATTCGCACAAAGAACATAAGATTTACATGAAAAACTAGAATGGGAAAAACCATGGCAAGAAGAGCTGCTTGGAGCTACTATCAAAATACAACCTCACAAAAGAATATAGAAATTATAGTGATTTTGTAGGCACTAACCCACAAAAATCACAACCTTAAAGAGAGATACTAATCTCCTTAAATTCTTATTTGTAGACACCAATCCATATAAAACATTCACTGAGCACTAACTCAGATTAAGAGAATTCAACATTACAAAGAATATAAATCTTGCCCTAAATCAACAGGAATATACACCCTATAATGGTATCTCAGTTGCACTCAACATTCTTGACTTCACTTTTCTGTTCACACATTATTATTTTTCATATCCTTTCATGTAGAATACATACATACCTCACAATCACACTAGAGATTTAAAATATATCCATTAAAAGATATTGACATCATCTAAATTTCAGCCTAGAACCCTTTAACACCATCCATAATGAGCCATGTCAGCCAAGGATAAACCTTAATTCAAAATGATATGAAACATGTAGTCAGATAAGTCCTAAATCAATTATGGTAGATGATATGATGCATGCTTCCTTTAATAATCTTAAACTGGTCCTATTTTATCTTCACACACTTCCTCTAGCTGGTGCATGCTTCCCTTCTCTAGTGCAAATGCTCAGACCTTATTCACAATCAACCAACAAACATAGACTATATTCTATCACTTCTAAATTTTTGTCTACTAAAGCTCAACCTTTGAAACTTTGGAATTTGATATATCATGAGTAATCTTTATACTTTAGGTCCAAACCACAAGCCATATAATTCAGTTGCAGTAGAATGCAATGCCAAACATAGTGATAGTTTGATATAATACATGTTTTTCTTCTAAGAATCAAGCCATAGAAAAATACCTCAAACACTTCCAGAATAATTCTAACAACTATAATAGATATAAGATAAACATACTACATAATGTAGACACTAAAATGTCCTAAGTCCATGAAAGCCATTTTCTTGGTCATTGTCCTTCGATAATTGAATAATTTTAATTATTCAATTAAGTTTGACCGCATTCCTCTATTAATTAAATAATTTTTAATTATTTAATTAATTCACCTTCTCATCTTTATTCTATCTTGATCAATTAAAATTATTTAATTGTGTCACTAATATATCTCTTTCTTCAATAATTAAATAAATCATTTTTTATTTAATTATTTATCTTTCATCTATAGTCGATAATAATAATAATCATTATTTGACCTTTTTATTTCTTTTCTATAATTAAATAATTGTCAAATTATTTAATTGCAAGCTATCTCTTTGGATAAATAATCCAAATTACTATCCATGTCTAATTTCTCCACCTCCCATTTAATTAACTTGATTAATTTAATTAAATGCTCCTTTGTTTATTTTTCTAAATAATTTGGATAAATTATTTATTTGTCACTTGTCATTTTCGGCCCATTTTGAATAAATAATTTAAAATAAATAATTTATGCACTCCACCAATAAAAGATACCCTCTATCATTATTTCATGTCATACGCATATGTCCCCGCATAACTGGCTATAGCCCCAGATGTCCCTACATGTTTATTACAGTTGTATGTCCCCATGCATGTTCTATTAGAGGGACTCCTCCAAGAATAGCATATTCTTGTGCAATTGAATTTCACACTGATCTGGAATCCTTTTAGAGGATTTAATCTCACCATCCATTCTAAAGGTTGTCTATAAAAGCAACGCTCCTTCCATTTTCAGCTTAATAGCCAATTGTCTCCAAATTTCTTGCTACCATTTGCAAGTTTTGCACAAGTGTTTCAACAAATTTGAGGGCAAAGTTGTATAAAAAGAAGGAGAGCAAGAGAAGTGATTCAAGTTCAATGGGGAGTGTTTTATTTCATTGTTTTCATTTTGCTCCTTTCATATGATTGTATTCTCTTGTTTGGATGAGGTTTTATAGCTTAGAAGTGTTGGCTGCCACTTTGTCTATGCTATTTGATTTCTAACCCCATCTTACATTTGGTAAACCCGACATGAAAACTATAAAAATCATAAAATGTCCTAAAATCCAAAAAAACTATAAAATGTCTTGAAAAAAAAATTAAAAAATCATAAAATGTCTAAAAAAAATTAAAAATCATAAAATGTTCTAAAAAAAATCTAAAAAAATCATAAAATGTCTTGAAAAAAGCCATAAAAATCATAAAGTGTCCTAAGAAAATCCAAAAAAAATCATATAATGTCCTAAAAAAACCTAGAAAAATCATAAAATGTCTTGAAAAAATCCAAAAAAAATCATAAAATGTCCTAAAATAATCCAAAAAAACCATAAAATGTCTTGAAATAATCCAAACAAATCATAAAATGTCCTGAAAATATCCAAAAAAATCATAAAATGTCTTGAAAAAATAAAAAAAAAAAAAGTGTCACTTTTAGATCACTCATACACAACTTTTGAACTTCAAAATCAAAGCTGCCAAGTAAGTGTTGACAACCAAGAAAACATTAGAACATATATATCAACCCATCTTACAAATCCAACCAAACACATAAGTTGTAACGAGAATCAGTTTTACATCGAATCATGACTCCTGTTTGTTTGTTGATCTTTGCTTATTTTATGGTTTTATCTTTGATGACATGTCTTTTAGCTTCTTCAAGATGTCTTTGACTAGAAAGGAAAGGATGGGGCATGCTCATTTGTTTGTTGTTTGTGGATTTTTTCTTATTCACAGGATGACTCATCTTAGGACATGGTTGTCTAAAACCATCGAGGACCTATGAGTCTAATGTGGATGAGAGCATTCATTGTCTGATAGTGTCTTCCATGCAATAAGTATTCAGGTCATATAAGGTTCTTATACCTAGATGATTATACTTCATTACTAAATAAAAACACAAATAGTATTCAGATCATCTAGATGTTCATGTTATCTAGACGCTTATACTAATTTGTGACATAATAAGCCCGATGATGATAAAAGCACTTAAAAGGTACAAGAGGCTTCATCACCTTCATTCTCTTCCATCTTGCATTTCATTTTCTTCATCTTTCTTGTCGTAGAGAAATCAATCAATTGCTTAACTCACTGATATATGTCTCTTGAATCAAATCTCAAATCAATCAACTTGCTTCTCGAAATTTCATGTCCCCTTAATCAATCAGTCAATCCATCATTGCAACACCTTGTCTTGCGTAAGCATAATTCTCAATCAACTTAATTAGCTCAATCAGCTTCATCAACTCATCAACTTGGCTATACTGATCATTTCCATCAATTGTTCAGTTACCATCAACTTTGCATTTTCATCAAAATGTATACCACCGCTTTATCACTTGCACAATATGTATCTAATCACTTTCTAGACATCTATCGAGAGATTAATCTTCTTACAATCTATTCGATCAATCTCTCGAGGGGCATATCATTCTTATCATAATCCTTACCAAGATATCTTTGGGGCATGTATTAGTTGATCATCTTTTTCTTTGAAACAACGCCACAAGTCGCATTGTCTCAAAGAGGGGCAAAATGTAAACACTAAAAATGTCCTAAGTCTACGAAAGCATCATTTTTCTTGGTCGTTGTCCTTCGATAATTGAATAAATTTAATTATTCAATTAAGTTTGACCGCATTCCTCTATTAATTAAATAATTTTTAATTATTTAATTAATTCACCTTCTCATCTTTATTCTATCCCGATCAATTAAAATTATTTAATTATGCCACTAATATATCCTTTCTTCAATAATTAAATAACCATTTTTTATTATTTAATTATTTATCTTTTCATCTATAGTCGATAACAATAATAATCATTATTTGACCTTTTATTTCTTCTATAATTAAATAATTGTCAAAATTATTCTAATTGTGTTTCATTCCTCCCTTGTGGATAAATAATTCAAATTAATTATCCATGTCTAATTTCTACCTCCCCATTTAATTAAATTGATTAATTTAATTAAATGCTCCCTTTGTCAGTTTTTCTAAATAAGTAATTTGGATAAATTATTTATTTGCCACTTGTCATTTTCCTCCATTTTGAATAAATAATTTAAAATAAATTATTTATGCACCTCCACTTGGTCAAAGATACCCTGTCATTATTTCATGTCATAGCCTACATGTCCCTGCATGCATGTCTATCATGATTCCTCCAAGAATAGCATATTCTTGGTGCATCAATTTTGGACAATTGATCTTGGAATCCTTCTAGAGGATTAATCTCAACCATCCATTCGAAAGGTTGTCTATAAAAGAACCTTCCTTCTCCATTTTCAGCTTAACAATAATTGTCTCCAACTTTCTTGCTACCATTTGCAGGTTTTACACAAGTGTTTCAACAAATATGAGGGCAAAGTTGCATAACAAGAAGAAGGAGAGCAAGAGAAGTGATTCAAGTTCAATGGGGAGTGCTTTATTTCATTGTCTTCATTTTGCTCCTTTCATATGATTGTATTCTCTTGTTTGGATGAGTTTTTATAGCTTAGAAGTGTTGGCTGTCACTTTGTCTATGCTATTTTATTTCTAACCCCATCTTACACATAATATTTTCACAAGTTGTCTTTTTATTAGTAATGATAACATTAACATTCTGCAACTGATCACACCACTTTTCACAATGCTTCTTGATTTCAAATGCTCAAACATGACATGATAGAAGTAATTACATTTAATTATCACTGATCTGCCGACCCTTTGGAAAAGACATTTGACATCACACCTCTAACATTACACCTTTGAAATCAATGACAACATATGTTCCACAATTCAATCTTCATTAGATTGTTATGAGATAGCTTTTATCAAACCCATATGTGCAACGATTATGGAATTGATAATGAGGTATATGACCCTTGAAGTGCAATTTAAAGAATATTTATGGCCACCATTTCACATTTTTGAATCATTTTAGGGACAAAATTTTAGTTTGCTTGTCATTTTATCTCTCTACTTATCTTGATATTTCTCTTTATGAGCATTAACAAAAATCCCAAAATTCCCATCCTCCATGAGGGCTCATTCTACTCATTTTCAAACACATGAAATATCTATCCCCTTTTAGGGTGGCCTTGGTAGAATAGAGACACGGATTAAAAAAACTAGGTGTTGTTGAAACCTTTTGATAAGGATTCCCTATCTAAATAGGAGGATGTGTCCATTCAGGGTTGGGATACTGAAGAGAACTTCAAGGATTTTATGGAAATAATTCGAGAGGAGATTACTTCTCCTTCTAGAAAAGGGAAGAGCAAGGTTGATACCTCTTTAGGTCCTAAGAAAAAGGGAAAAAGGTGCTGCTATGACCCTATGGAATGAGGATAAAGTATAATCTATTGAATATTTGAATTAAAGTAATGATTGCAATATCAAAATTGGGAAGGGAATGGAGACCTAGATTGAAGAAAACATCATCAACAAGAGGAAAGGGAAAGAGAAAATTGAAAATATTGAAAGATAGGAGATTGGTGATTGGTGATGGTTCTCTTGCTATGAAATTAAAAAATTCAAAGATGAGAATTAAACTTAGGGAGGGAGGAGTTTATATGAGTGAATCGAGGGTGGTTATCCCTTTTCCTACCATTCTTGACTTAACTCCTAAAATCTCTATGGATTTTTACCTCCAGGTCTCTAATACAATTGATGCCAATGATCTCAAGGAGGTTTTGGATTTTGTGTGGAATGTTGTTAACTCCCAACACATAATAACAAATTTTTTCTTTGTTGAAATTAATCAAATCAACATGAAGATAGAAATCATTCAGGATAAGATGGAAGGTCAAGATGAGATTTCTAGCTCAGAGGAGGAAAATGTATGAGAGGTTAGGAAGCCATCTTGAAAATGAAAAAAATGGAAAATGATTTAGGTGTTATAAAAAATAACCTAGACAAGGTTAGGAATTTGGAAAAGTGAAAAAATATGGAAGAAATAACTATTTCCATGGAGGAGGAAATTAACATCATAAATAACAACTTAAAGGGTGGATAAATTTAGTCACTACCCAATTCAAAATAGTGCAAAGGGGATCTACGTCCTCACTAAAAATTCTAAAGAGCCTCAGGGAAGAGTTGATCAATGAGGGAAAAGAAAATAATAATAAGCATGATAGACCTAGATCTTGTAGTACAGGAATCAAAAAATATATTTTGAAGATGAGAAGAGAGATTTGGTTAGGTTTTCCAACACCCCATATGAATTCTATCACTAGTAGCTAGAGGCTACCAAAAATTTGAAGAAAATGTAATTGTGTTGTTGGGTTTCCCTTTCTGGTTCTTTTTGTTGCATCTCCATTACTTAGTAGCAATTAGTTTTATTTTAGCTATTTTTTTGTTGTTGCCTCACTGAGGGATGTTGGTTTTCTATTGTTTTTCATGTTTATCTTTCTAGAATTTTTTTTGTAAAGGGTTTTGGGGCCCCTTCAAAACCTATTTTTACCCTTAATCAAATACATGAGTTGAAAATTAAATATAATATTTTGATCATTATCAAAGGAATTGCATATGTTAGTGTAAAAAGTGATTTTATGCATCTTGTCATCATTTATGTAGTTCCTATACCTAGTAGACCTATTCACACTAGCTGAAGTTCACTTAGTGGTTTAGTTGTTTCACCTCATAGACACATGAACAATGCACTCACACTTGTCCCATGTTTTCTACATGTGTCACATCATGGACGTTTATTAAATGTTTCTATTCCACCTTCTCACTTCCTCCTTGTACTACATATACAAGAAGAGATCATTGTATATTGTCATGTTTTTATGATAATTTTTGGATAATTCTTGTTGCTTTAATTCTCTAGTGGAAGTTATTGAATTTTGCATTAATACTTTGTTGATCCAACATGATATCAGAGTGTAGAATTACAAGTTCCTTCCCAATTTTTGGTAAATCTAGAACTAAGCTCTATCAAAGAAGCGTTGTTTAGCCAAATGGATATTTCTATTGACTCTAAAAGGCTCAAGAAATAAATAATATCTTCTTTTTTTTGTAAAAAATGGTAACTTTTTATTTTTTACACATTTTTTACATTAGTATCCTCATCAATATTTCCATACAACTATACCTTGTATGAAATTATATACTTGTACAATTGTTTTTGTTTTTGCAAAAAACAAGTTTTATAGGTTTGGGATTTTTTTTAAAGTTTACAGGTGTAGATTTTGTTGAGAAAATTTATGGTTTTCATCTTGGTTGTGGTTCTATTCTATCACTAGATCTATAAACTTAGGTATTTGGCCTTCTGTAGCTAGTTTGGGTTTGTATTTAGCCCTAATAAATAAATTTAGCAAGACATCGTAGCCTAGGGATGACATCAAATTCTATTTTGTAGGGTTTGTGTTATTTTTAGTGTTTGTGGTTGCAATTTTTTTCCTCTTAGTCTAATAGACATAAAATATTCACAGGCTGTATTCTTTCATACATAACTTGCATTCACAAGGATCAACCTATGACTTATAAAAGCTATTGGTGGAGATTTTATCTTCTTTTCTATTTTTATAATTTTATAAGCTGCTTGAATGGAAAATCCCCTTGTTGCTACTCTCTCAGGCTACTTGAATGTCGAAAAGCTCTTCCCACTAATTTCTACAAAGAAAACCCCATACTCAAGTGATGCCAAGGACAAAAAAGTTTCAACGTGAGCATCTAAGTTATATCATTTTTTTGGAGACATACAAGTCATGTGTACCCTTTCTAGAATTCAATCAACATATTTTGCAAATTACAAAAATGAAATGATTGACTCACTATCTTTTGCTATAAAATTTGCAATTGGAAGAATTCACGGAGTTGCACAAAATGTCAAGCCATTAATTTGATGTGACATTCGATCCAATTGGATTCAACTTACATTACTCTAATGATAAATTGTAATTATTTCATATGATTTTTTTCACCCAATTCCTTAATAGATATAATATTTTTTGATAATTGTTGCAGAAAATCCAAGTGGGAAGCACTTGTTGAGGAAGATTGAGTTTCTTTGCCTTGTAGTTTTTTTTGAATAGATGAAAAAAACTTGTGCTTTGGATACCTACTAGTCAACACCAAGATAATTAGTCTCCACTTTTTCAATGGCCTTCAACTAGTACCCACAAAGCCATAATAGTCTACGTCACATAAATTTTGTTTACAATTTACTTTTAATTGCATTTTTGCTAACCACTAGTGGTTAGTTTACCACCAGCTAAACCTTGAGGTCTTCAAAATATTGTATAGATTTTTTTAAAAATTTATCATAAGTAGAAAATTAGGTGGTGCATTTTCACAAAAATTTAGTCGACGAGAAGTTGGTTTCATTATCAACATAACAGTGGTAATATTTTCTCAAAATTGTAATTTTAAAGCTATTTTAGACCTTAAAAAATTAGTACTCTTTCTTCAATTTTCAATGGGGAATAAAATTCACCTTGACTATCAAAAATTGAATTTTTTTTTTAAAATTATTATATTTTTACAAGGATTTCAGATTTTTATTCAAAATTAAGTTTTGGATTAACCATTTTTTCTAAATTGTAAAAATATCTATGAAATATAAATGGATGATTTGGAATCCAAACTTCACAAAATTTGTATATCTTGTCATGCATCTTTTTTGGGGGATCCAAATTTAGTTTTAATATAATTTTGAAGGGTTTGTAAGCAACCATTCATGTGGCTATTTTTGTGCATCATGGATCTAAAAATTGTTTTGTTAACTCCACATAATTTTAACACAAGGAAGGTTATAGGAAAAAATATTATTCATGTTAAATGGACAAAAAATGTAATTTAGAATGGAGTATGAATAGTTTAATTATAAAAATAGGTTAGTTGAGGCAATGGGAATTATTAGTCTCAATATATTTGATAACTTGAAATTTCACTTTGTTTGGATTAAGATCAACCAGGAAGGGCCCAAACCCATTACATAAAAACCATTGAGGCAAAACAAAGGGGCCTGACAACAAGTGAGACAACCCGAAAGCAAAAGAGAAAAGAAATGAGAAACAAAAAACCAAAAACCAATAGCAATAGAGACAAGACTAGTAGAGTACCAACAACCCAAGAAAAATTACTGTTCACCAAGGAGATGAAGACATTCTTTATCCTTCCACTCCTTAGTGAGGAATTGCAACTTGTTCTCAAAAGAGAGATCATTGGGACTCTTTTTACTAGTTTTTCAAAGGAAGTAGGTATAGCTTTCTAACATATTTTTTATTTTTGTTGGAGCTAGAAGGAGGAGCATCAGGAGCTTCTTACCTAGCTCTCTTTTATCAATAGTTAATGAGCTCTTGTTTAAACACTTGTATGGTGACTGTTGTGTTCTTCATAGTTTCTTTACTATATTCAATAGTATCTTGTAAGTTGCTCATAATTTTATCTTGGTTACTTTGTAGACTAGAAACCTCATTTTGCAACCTCATGCAATCCTCCAAAGAGTTGGTAGATTCTTTTAAGTCCTCGACATTATTTATCCAGCTCCACCCAATTTTCAAATGTTTTATCCATTCGCTTCAATAACTCCCAATAATCTGCATTAGCTTCCTCACCTAGCCAATCCTTAATCTTTTTTTAGAATTGCAAAATCCAACTTTTGGATCTTATTTTTTGTCGTGATTAATTGAGAGAGTTTCCATTTAAGGATTTCATTTTTAATATTTGATTCCTTGTAGAGATAATTCACTCTCTCATGCAAGGATGCATAGTTGTCGCAATGGTTTGGAGATTCCAAAGGAATGGTCTCTAATTCATGAGTTTTCCCAACATTACCCTTAGAAGGAGGGGGCTAGTAGAAAAATGATGTTTCAAAGGAGAATAAGGAGAGGAATTTTTAGGGGTGAAATTCAGCGAAGGGGACAAGGATGACCCAAAATTATCGTCTCAAAGTGAAATTTAGGGGGGGTGATCCTCAAAGGAAATAATTTTCCTGCAAATTCACTTTGTTAATTGTAAAAATCCTAAGAAAATATGGGACAATTTTAATGATGTATTTTGTATAGTTGATGAATTCAAAATACTTCAATTGGATGCTAAAACATAGAAAAAATATAGGTCTAAGGTTCTAAATGCAAAGAACCTAGGATGTGAGGGGAGTTTTTTCCAAGTTTCATTAAAGAGGGAGATCAATAGGGTGAATAGATTGACTATCAACCATGAAGGTGAGCCAATCAGACCTGGATCTCCTTAATTTGAGCCTTAGAAATAGATTGAAAATTATTTTGAATGATTAACCTAACTAAATTATATGAGCTAATATAAAAAAATGCAATATCCTGAAGATAAATAGTAAATTATAGGTAGATCTAAGAAGGATTGGAGATTATGCACATGTGATAAAAAGTTGGATTTGGAATACAATTGAAACACACACCTAGGGGAATATGGGTCCCTCATAGGGGGTCCTAATGTTAGAACACAATGATCTATTGAGAGGGGGGTGAATCCATAAATATTAAAACTTTTAGACCTAAAAACTTATTTGTAGGTTCAACCTTGCAACTCAGATGTGTAGATTATAAACTAATATAAAAATTGCATGCACATGAAACAACAACTCATAACATCAGATATACATGGAAAACCCAAGATGGGAAAAACCATGATGAGAAACCCTGCTAGGATCTACTATCCTAATCCAGCCTCACATTCAATGAAGTTCAGTTACAATTTTAAGGGCTTCAACCCTAAGGAAGCTCCAACTCCCAATTTAGAAGCTACAACTTCAAGGATGCTACAACACCCTGTTTTAGGAGCTACAACTCCAAGGAGATTACAAACACCTAAATTGAGATACAACTTAGTACAATGAAGCTACAACCTTAGAAGATTTACAAATTCAAGTATGCATAAAACCGGTTCTTCAAAAACTATAATGCATCAATTCAATACATTACTCTTTTCTCTCTATCCACTCTCACACTCAACTGTAAACAAATTCAAACATACACAGATTTTGTCACACTAATATAGTAACACTCTTCACTCACTGACTATTATTTTTTTTCACACACATAGACCAACCTTTTATCTCTCTGAACTACAATTATATATCACTTTCTATCTTCATCGAGAACAAACACCAAACATATTGTAACCCTAATTGGGTTCCAATGAATCATTTCAATTTTGGCAGGCTATTTTTAGAGTTTATATGTCATTTCACCATTTTCTTGTGCAATTTATTCAAATTCAAACTGTGTATTTCTATTTTCCTTGGAAACAACATCATCCAATAGATCACAAAATCCTTGCTAGATATCTATGTGATAATCTGTGCACCATATTATATTTGATTATGCTCCTTCTCAGATCAATCTCATCCCTTGTTCATTGTGAGAATCTGTGGCACTACTCTGCCATTGGATCGAGCTCATTCACAGTTGTGTTTCCATTTGCATAAGAACTTGTGCCATTACTTGTGTCTTCCCACACCGTTAATTCATGCCCTATTTGTGTTGTTTTACTCTTGCTTACCAACTAGGGTTATGCCTTGAATTGCCATTGTCATTTACAATGATTGACCAAATACTGATTTTGCATCAAGGATGCAAAATCATCGAATAACCAATTGCCGTGTGTTGAAATTTTATTCACCTTCCTAATCCATATCACCAGTCTATTGCAAGAATGAAAAGAATGAAGGAGTTGTCATTGATGTCAACTAGTCAATTGGTTATCAAATGGTCATTGTTGTCATCAATGCCATGGCTGTAGGTTATTGAATGTATATGTTGAGGATTTTGAGAAAATTGTATTGAAGAGAAGATTGTAGGTGTTCAATGGTTGCTCTAGGTTTTGTTCCTATGTTTGTGTAGTTCATATATGTTGATCATGGTTATTAGAAGATGCTATATCCAAATTGTTAGTTGTTGATTCATTGTACAGTGTAAGTTATGTTCACCAATTGTGAACCGTAGTTCTCTATGTTTCTCGTTGAAATTCAGGAGAAATGTTGTTGGTCTAGATTTCTCTTTGGTAAATTCATGACTTGTAATTCTAGAGTTGAGTTGCTTTTATTTTGTTGAAGATAATTTCAGCATCTGGAAGATTCGTGCTTAATGGTTCTATGTGTTTTACACTAGTTTGGCCAACCTTGTGTTGAACACTACCTTCGAAGTTGATGAAGTGCATTGGATCTATTTAGGTCCCTATGAAGTGTGTGTTTGGGTTTCCCTCATTCTAATTTCACCCTAGGATGTTTTGGTGCCAACCTAATTTGAATTTAATGTTGGATGACCTACTTTGGATATGTTTCAAAGTTGAAGATGATACAAATACGAGATGAGTTAGTGGTGAAGAACACACAAAAGCAAAGAAGAGAGATAAGTGAAAAGAAAAAGAGTAGATAGGTGCAATATTGATGCTATTTAGAAGGTTTGTGTGATGCAAGTGTGGTAGATTAGTGTGAAGCCTAAATGCTGAGATTTTCAATGCAGTGAGTGAAGGTGCACTCTATCATTCATACATGTATGTGAGTGCTTGTGGTGGATTTCTCTATTGCATTGAGATTTTCATATCTCTATAACATATCTCTTCTATCTCTTTGTATCCTCAAGTGGGTAGTAAGCCCTCCATGTTGTTATCCCTATTGGATAGTGAGTCCTTTGTTTTGGCAATGAGCCTTGTTTCTTAGATAGTGAGCCTCCTGTAATCGATTTTGATATTCCCTCTATAGTGTGAGTTACCCATCACCATGGTTTTTCTCCTCTTTCATTGGGTTTTCCAACGAACTGTGCTATTGTGTTTATGTGATGAATTTGAGTTTTGCATTAGTATTTAATGGTTAATCATTTAGTAATATTAATAATTAGTCTCGGCTGAATGAATTAAAGATTAAACCTATGATAATTGATTCCACCCCACCTCTTAGTTTTCAGGATTCAAAAATTTGCATCGTAGGCTTGGTTCCCAGAAGAGCTTAACCACTTGAGGAAGGTCTGGGATGGCTGGAAAAATGGTTTATGATTATCTAAGGTTTGATGGAACTAATTATGCTATCCGAAAATATTGATGGATGAATATCTAGAGTATTATGGATATGATGTGGAGAAATCTTACAAAAATCCTTACACTCCTCTTGGTAATGGTCTGAGTACGACTGATGAGATCAAAGAACATGAAGCGAACAATAAGGCGAAGTACATTTTGAAGAACAATCTGGTACATTGCAAGTTGATTAAGGTTCAGAATCAGAAGACTGCTAAGGAAGTGTGTGATGCTTTGGAAAGAGCACATGAAGGTGATGAAAGAGTCAAAGAGGAAAATTGGTAAAATTTGAGACATAGTTTGAGCTCTCTACATGTCTAAAGATGAGAATGTTAAAAGCATATGTATAGAGACTAGATGAGATAGTGGTTGGAATGCGAGGACTTGGTGCTACTATAGATGAAACCAGGATTGTAAAGAAAATTCTTAGAACTCTCCCTAATGCTTACAGCGAGAAGGTGTGTGCTATTGATCAGGGTATACATTATAAGACCTACACTAAAGATCTATTGTTGGGATTTCTGACATCTTATGAGATGAGGAAGCCAATTCTAAGGAATGGATGCAAATCATAAATTGCTTTTAAGGCTCAAAAGATAAAGATCTAGATGAAGAAAAATTTGATGAAATAGAAGCTAATTTTGTAAGAATGACAAGGAAAGGCTTCGAAACGTATGAAGGTAAGTTACCCTTTAAAGGATTTAGTTTTGAAGAAATAGGTCATTATTCTGCAAAGTGTACAAAAAGAGCTAAGAGGAATAAACAAAGATATGAGAAAGAAAAGAAAAGGAAAGAAAATTAACAAAGCTTATTATGTGAATAAGAATGATAGTATATCCGAGAGGATCCAAAATATGAAGATAATCACGATAATGAATGCTTGTTCCATAAAAAAAATGAAAACCATTTCTAATTTTGAAAACATGTGCTGAAAGCCCTTAGAGAAGGAGAAAATGAAGGTAATCATATCTCTACCCCACATAAAAAGAAAATAATTATTGGTTATTTGGTAGTGGTTTCGTTCACATCACAGAATGGTGATAAAAGTAATATTTTTGCTTGAAAATATGATGAGGCCAGTTTATGTTTGAGATGATACTAGTGCTAAAATTTGAGGGATAGGTCTAGTAAGTTTTGATGGCAAGCATCATATTGATGATGTCTAGTATGCCAAGGGTTTAGGGAATAATATTTTGAGTGTTGGATAGATGTGCAGTAAGGGATATGATCTTGTGTTCAAGGATGAGAGATGTAAAATCTAGAAAGAATTTGGAACATTCATTTCTACAAGAATTTTTTTTGAAGGAAATATATATCAAGTTAAGGGTGCTAATGGACGATGCTTTATGACTCAGATTAATGATTGTTGGTTATGGAACCGAAGAATGTGTCACATGAATTTTGATAACCTAGATAGGATTAGTGTTGTTTAGGACGTGAGAGATTTACCAAGGATTACAAAGCCTATTAATGCTATTTGTAGGAATTGTCAGTTTGGAAAGCAAGGAAGAAATCATTACAAATCAAAGGAACAATCTACTACCAAACTACTAGATTTAATTCATATTTATTTGTGTGGTCCTACAAGAGTGAGAAGTCTACTAGGTGAAAGGTACTTTATTCTTTTAATTGATGATTATTCTAGATATACATGGCTTACATTTCTTAGAGAGAAATTAGATGCATTAGATAGATTCAAGACATTCAAAGTTATGGTTAAAATAAAGTGAATTTAAGAATAAAATGCTTAAGGTCTAATAGAGGTGGAGAATTCACCTCCAACGAGTTTAATATGTTTTTTGAAGTGCATGGAATAAAGAGAGTTATTTGCTCCGAGAACTCGTCAGCAGAATGGAGTCATTGAAAGAAAATAATAATAATTCAAGAGGCTACTAGATCAATGATTACTGAGGCTGGTTTAGCAGAAGTTTACTAGAAAGAATAAATTCATAATAATTTTTATGTTTTCAATCATGTTCAAGCAAGAGAAAAAAATACAAAGACCCCCTATGAGCTATGGCATGGAAGAATTCCTACTGTTAAGTACTTCAAGGTATTCAAAAGAAAATGTTAAATCAAAAGATATGAAGAAACTTTGAGAAAGTTTGATGCAAGAAGTGATGAATGATTTTTTCTTGGCTATTCTACTAAAAGCAAAGCATACAAATTTTTCAATAAAAGACTGAGAAAAATTGTTGAGAGTGAAAATCTCAAGGTTGATGAAACAATAAAGAATTCTATTGACATTGATGGATATGTATTTGATGAACCTGATTTTGTAAGAATAGAAAATGTTGAAGAACAAGAAAAGGATGGGCAAGAAAAAAGAGATGAATAGAATGAAAGAGAAGAAGAAGCTTTGGTGGTGTCCCCTAAGACACCTAGATATGTATAGAAGAATAATTCAGAAATTTAGATTATTGGTGACAAGATGCTACTAAAGTAAACCTACGTTTACTTTCTGAGATTGAATTGAAGATTGTAAGTGAAGCATGTAAAGATGAACATTGGATGGAATCCATGAAAGAACTTACATAGATTAAGAAGAATCAAACTTGGGAATTAGTCCCAAGACTGACAGATAAAAACATCATTGGATCAAAGTGGGTATTTAGAAATAAGTTGAATGAGAATGGAGAAGTAGTTAGAAACAAATCAAGGGTAGTGTGTAAAGGTTATTGACAAGTAGAAGGGATATATTTTCAGGAAATTTTTTCTCTAGTAGCAAGAATGGAAGCTATAAAGATGTTCTTAGCATTTTATGCTCATAAATATTTTAAGGTCTATTAGATGGATGCCAAGTCTGCATTTTTGAATGGTGAGCTAGAGGAAGAAGTCTACATGGAACAACAAAAAGGATTTTAGTTGACAGATCAATTGGATATGGTGTGTAAATTGAAGAAATATTTATATGGATTGAAGCAACCTCCTAGAGCTTGGTATGTGAGGTTAGAGAGGTATTTGATTCAGCAAGGTTTCAAAAAAGGTACAACCAATAGTAATCTATATTTTAAGATTAAAAATAAAAAAATCTTGATTTTAGTTGTATATGTTTATGACATTATCTTTGGAGGAAATGAAAATATGTGCAAGATTTTTGTGGAAGGATATGCATAAAGAATTTGAAATGTTTATATTTAGAGAGATGAATTTCCTTCTTAGGCTACAAATTGATCAAACAAAGAAAGGAATTTTTATTTCACAGTCTAAGTATGTGAAAGAGATGTTGAAGAAGTTTGGGATGGATGGCTCCAAACCTATATGTACTCCTATGGTGACTGGTGTTGGACTCTAATGATTTAATAACTAAGCCCTTACAACCATGATTCAGAGATTGGACATCTAACCTGAGTAGCTCTTTCAATCATCATGAAGGTGCATTTAACTTGTCAACCCAGGGATGTGAACTTGAAATGGGTTAGCACAATATGTGCACTAGGAACCCAAAGTAGCCATTTTCATTCTACAGCTAAAGAACTCACAATATTGAAAGTAAATTGCTTAGAAGGGAATACTATAAATGTCAATCATCAATCAACAACTACATCAAACTAAAATGCATAACAAAAATGAAAATTTGAGCAAAAAATGGGGGGCTACTTTGTCTACTTTGGCTGCAGGAACAATCACAAAATGGAATTCTAGTGGTTGCAGGAACAGTCGGTGCCAAATTTCTAACTAATTACTAAACAACAAGTAATACTAAACTAATACTAAACTAAGAGGAAATATTTCTCACCAAGTGGGCCCCCTTGGATAAGTATCCTCTAAAACTAATAAGGACTCAGATGCTCGAACTCAAAACTTTATTTTATTCACTGTAAATCATGAGTACCAAAGAGTAATGTATTTGTGGCTTACCTAAAACTTGAGAGTGCAAGTACAATATCAAATCATGCAACCCCTTAAGAAGGAGCATCAAATCTTTATTCATACTATCAACTAGACAAGGCAGTCA
>VDFB02230522.1:0-10666 GCA_007258455.2 Sequoia sempervirens | reverse complement strand
TTGCATTTCACATATTAGGTCACATAGTATAATTAGGTTAATCATGGCAAATAAATTCCAAATCCATTCCAATCCCCAAATTGATGGAGATCTAGATCTGATTATCTCACCTTCATGGTTGAATGCCAATCTATACACCTTTTTGATATCCATCTCAATGAAATTCTAGGAAAAGGCCTTGAATCCTATTGTTCTAAGAATTTAAACTTGTTTCAAACGGTATCTTGGATATTATAAATCTCATCTCATAAATGCACTATGACATTAATATATATATTTCACTCATACATTGGCATGTAACATTACCATATGTCAATCCCATAGTCTTTGCATGCATGAAAATTGAAACAAAAACATGCACGAGTCCCAAGTGACTTGAAAACAACTAAATTAACATGTAGCAACATTTAGTTGTATTTATTAGCATCAAATATGTGTTGGAAAAGGGCTACGCCAAGATTTGGGTCAAAGGTGATTCCCTCAATATTGTTAACTGATTACTTGGCACTCAAACACCAAGTTGGACAATTGATCAACTGATAGGTGATTCTAAAATTATGCTAAGATCTTTTGAAGAATCTCATGTCACACATATCTATAGGGAGGGCAACTCCCTAGTGGATTTCTTTGCAAAGGAGGTTGTTAGTCTTCATGATTATAAGGAATGGGAAGAGTACTCCCTCCTTCTTGAGGATGCCAATGATTTATTACGAAATGATGGCTATGGTTGAGTTCATATTTTGGGTTTTTCTTGTCATTATTACCTATATTATCAATGCACACTTTGTGGGTGGTGTTTCGCCTACTGTTACTTTGTTGTTTGTTTCTATTATGGGGTCTTAGTTTATGGTGATAGTTGATATGGGGGTACTCAGAGAATAATTGAGCCCTTTTCCTATGAAAGGTATAGGAATAAACCCAAGATATGGATATGTAGCATAGATTTTGGCATCCAAGGTCTTTCTAGCGCTTCTAGGGTTTTTCACCTAAAAGGAGAAAGAAGGGCCAAAATGGGCAATGCTACATTCAAAGTCAATATAATATGGATGGAATATGCCAAGATGCAATTTTTTAATGTAAGAAACTAATAATATTAATCACTTAATGAATGAAAACTAGGGAAATGAAGATTGTTTGAAAACACAATGTGTTATGCAGAAATGCACTAGAAATGAATGCAAAACTTAACAGAAATGAACCAAACTGAAAGTTTCCACTTGAGACACTGAAGGAGGGTGGAAATGACATTTGAAGTGCTTCTCATTCTAGTTTTCAAGCCTAGTGGAACTCATTCGCCATTCTAGGCGAATCAATCCCAATTCTGCAAAACTGAGTTGAAACCTGTTTCGGACAAAAGGGTATCTGAAAATGAAGAAAACTCAAAACTAACATAGAAGTGGGACTCATTCACCACCCATGGCGAATGAGTCCACTTTTGAATTTTTGAATATTCAAAGGTGGAATCTGGAGCTCTCGGTCTACACTTTGATTCTCTACAAGTGTTTGCTTCTGAAACTCTGATTTACAGGTCTAAAAGTGAATTTTGATGGAGATTTTTCCTTAAACAATGAGGAGAAGACATAAAAAACTTTTCAACTTGATTCTTAGTGATTTCCAAGATTCCAAGAGATGTAAATCTACAAACAAACAAGACAAGAGAGAGAAATGTTGAATGTTAAGGCATGGGGCTTTGCCTTGGTCAAACCCCTTTTAGGTAACTAAACCAAAATGATGAAAGAATGGAATGAAACATGTAAAAATGGATTTAATTACCTTTCCATGATGTTTTATCTTGAATTTTTGCAACAAACATGAATAATCTACCCTTGAATGTCTGAAAATTGCTATCTTAGTGACTTAATATGATGAAACGTTAACTTGCTTGACTTGAGATGGAAGAATGATGGATGAATAATGAAAAATGGATGTGATTTAGGGTTTAGAGAGTTGGTTTTATAGTAAATTTACCTTATTAGCCTAAAAATTGGACCCCTAGGGCCGACATGTGAAAATAATAATCTTAAATTTCAAAATTTCCTGCTTAAAGGCCAAAAATGAGCCAAATGGGACTCATTCGTCATCCATGGTGAATGGTTCCCACCTAGATGGGAATAATTCTCCATGGATGGAAAATGGGTCCCATAGGGGCCATTTTGATAGCTATGACGTTAGGAGATAAGGAAATAAGGTTTAAATTGCAACTTTGTTGGGTATTTTATCAAATATTTCCTCGAGATGCACAATATGGGTTAATAGGGGCCTATTAGTGATGATGTAAAGGTCAATTAGGGCTTGGCACATAGAATTCAATGTGAAAGTGTGATTAAATAAACTTTACAACACTAAAATGAGGTCCACATAGCCTAGGAAGGCACAAGAACCAATGTGAATGTGCAAGACACATTACAACACTAGTTTAAAACATTAAGTTTAATTCACAAGCCTTCTAAATTGATGTGATAATGTTATTAAACACATTTTATAATGTTGAATTGGGGAGAAATAGGTTTTTTATGTCTAGACAAGTGTGAAAGTCTTTTACAACACTTTTACAAGACATCGATAAAAGCATGTTATTCAATTTTCAAGGGTCCAATACCTAGTGTGGATGCATAAAATGCCTCAAAACACCTAAATCAAAGCCTCATTAAGTCCAATTTATCATGAATTATTCCCATATCAAGGGTCCATTTTCTTTTGAATTTTAAAGAGATTTTAGAACATGGGCATTTCACATCCTTTCTTGGCAAAGCTTCATGGCCATGATCTAGTGCTTTATGGAATTTGTTCACTTTTGGCATGATAGAAGATTCTGAGTTAAGGAGATGGATTTTATGATCAATGAGGAATTTATCCATAGTTACTAGGCTGTGGATTGGGTGGAAATTTTTTAAGGAAACAAGAGTAATGTGATGCCATGGACCAATTTTCCAAGATGATGAGCGAAATTTGGATTAAAATACCACAATGGGAGGGCTATGAATGGACTTCTCTAAAAAGGATTTGGGCTGATATTACGAGGAGTAATGATGTGGTACATTACTAGATACACTGCCATTTTTTGGAGTCACCACTTCACTCTGTTAAATCATTTTAGGACATGGTCTACATTTTTCATTTTCCTACGCTTTCTTTCTTCTCCTGCTGGAAGTGTATGTCTATATGATAATTTGAAAATAGAGGCTCTATTCTTCATGAGGGGCCTCATGCCTCATTATGGGCATGTGAGTGGGGTCTTGGTAGGATTGATCAAAGGAAAGGAGAGCCTATTAGTAGTGTTGTTCTCGACTGGTTGGGACACAGTGGCTTGAGGTGAGATATGAGGTGGTTGATGTCCCTATGGCACCTCTAAGAGAAGTGTTAATTTGAAGGAAGAAGTGCTACCAAAAGGAAGCTGGTTTGGCAAGGTCCACCTCCCATGGGCCCATTAGGAAATGACACTAATGTGTCTTGGGTATCAGAGATGAATTGCTAAGGTGCAGGAGTTTAAGAAAGGTGGTATGAAGAGTGCAAAGGCTTTGAGTGAGAAGAAGAGTGTCAAGGAAATTATTGTTGAAATCAATGACTCCCCTGTTCGGCAATCACCTAGCATTGAGATATCGAGTGACAGGTTGTTACATAAGGAGGAGGGGGTGAATCCAAATTTTAGTAATCCTGAGCCCCTAAAGATCAACCCTCTCTCTAAGGACTTCTCCTACCTGAATGAGAATAATACTTCAATGTTTGAGCTTCTCAATATGGAATGTTCTTGGGAAACATGTACATTCAAGCTTGGAAAGTGGCTGCTTCAAGAATTTAATAAGGTAAACAATAAGATTAGGGGTTTGAAAGAAAATATACAAATCTTGTTGAAGGGTTCTTCAAATATTTTGATTGAGAGACTAGTTGATTCAGAGTGCTCCTTTTCTAAATTTAAGTGCCTATGTGAGAACCACCTTTATGAAATGGAGACCAAGATTAATGAAACAAATGCGGATATCAAGAAGCTGCTACAAGTTAGTCACTCTTTGGTAAAGAATAGTGTGGAATCCTTGGAGGTCTTAATTGGTAAGATTAGTCAATTAAGGGAAGATCAGCTTTACTTTGCAGAGATTTTGGAGAAAGACTAGTCTTCAAAGGGTATGGGGAAGAAGGGTGGAAAATCTGAGGCTAAGGGCCCATGCACCAAGACTAGGGGAAACCTTAGGAAGACCTTTCAAGAGGAGAAACAAGAATTGTTGGATATGGTCTATCTACATCAAAATCAAGAGATTGAGGTGGCTAACACCTTTAAGAATATGAAGTAGTGTCTTTTTTTGTGTTTTCTATTTTTTTATTGTTTGGTCATTGTTGTTTCACTAATGGTTTACTTTTTGTTGTTGTTGATGCTTCAATGGCACTCTCTTTGAGAAACTTTCCCTCTTTTACTTTGTAAAGGGTTTTGGGTCCCTTTAAAACCTATTTTTCCAATATAATCAAAACATGTAAACAAATGAATCAACATGAAAACACATGCAAGGTGTGAAACACCCAAAAATAAAGTCAAGCACCAAATTAGAACTCATCCTTGACTCCTAGTCACTCCCAGTGACAACCCAATCTTGGTTTAGCAACATTCCTCTTCAAGAATCACCCAACAAGTCAAACCAATGCCACATGGCATCATGGTGCACCTCCTAGCGGATTTCACAATGTAAAATGTTAGAATGAGTGCTTAGGTGGCAATTTTCACTTTCTAACACTTCAACTTTTTCTAAGAAGGAATATGCTCACAAGTAGGCCCCACCAAATGCAAACTATGGAAATAGAATGCCACATGTCAACATGGCACACACTTTAGAAATTTTAATGTTTACCTCTTCCCAAACGAGCACCCATGTGACAAGTGTCACATTGTCAACCTTTTCACCTAACATGTAGGAAGCCAAATCTTTGTTGGGTCCCACAAAGTGCCTTAGCAATTTGGAGAAATATATTTTTGCATTTAATAAATAAAATCAGTAACATAGGGGCAACTAAGTTAATTATTTAATCATGGGTCTCACTAATGTTGAGACACCTTAATCCTAAGATACTTTACCTATAGCTCTTCCTTTTGTATTTATATTTATGTGGCTATGGTATCCCTACCAAATTGAAATATAGGGAAAGGGATCCCAAAAAATTTATTGTGCATAAAAATTAAGAATATCAATAGGTGTCTTTCCCTAGGGATTTCATTAGGAAAGAGACCACAAGGTGTAAATATGGAATTTCAACCTAAATGGTGAATCAATTAGACCTAGATCTCAATCCTTAGCACAATAGGAAAAATCTAGGAACAAATGAAAATAAGTTGATGTACTCAAAACTAAATGAACAACAAGACCTAATACCTAAAATGCTGATTTTGGAAAGTATAGAAACGAAAATTATAGTTTGTAGGAAATTTTGATAAGATTTTGATGGCATGTACCTCTCACCAAAAGCTATTTTTGAGGCTTGATAAGGGACTGGTTCACCCATGGGTGAATGGGTTTTTGTTAGGGCTTCCAAAATAATTTTCAACAGTCCTTTGATGCTGGACCTTAGATTCTATTTGACATAGACTTGTCCCACTATCAGGGTGACAAAAATATTTTTTGTAACTTAGTTTTTGTGGCTTGAAAACAATGATGACAACTTGTGCAACAATAAAAAAAAAATCTCCTTTAAGATCTCTTCAATTCTTCATCAACCCATAATCTACACATACACAAAGAGGATTTTTTTATGGGGGTTTTCCTTGGTCAAACCTCCATTTAGTAATTAGGACTTGATAGAAAGATAATGAAAAAAAGGAAGGAAATGATGAATGAACAACACTTGCTACAACTCACCACCCTTCAATGACTTCCCTTAGAGGACTGAAGTCAAACATATCTCTCTAAAGGAACTTGATCTTTCTTTGCTTGATTGATTTGAATACTTGAAATGCTTGGATGCTTTAGGATCAATAATGCATATTAGTCTTCACAAGATAGCATGAACATGCATAAACTTGGACATGATGTTTTGATCTTGAATGTTGCAACAAAGAACTAATAAATCTACTCTTGGGTTCTCCTGACAATGATATTTTCTCATAGGATTGCTTCATAAAGTTTGTTCTTTCTAGTTAAAATTCAAATGATAAAAATACTATGTATTTATAGGTGTTTATCTAAGTTCCTGAAAACTAGATTCTAGAAGATGACAATTGCAAGTTGAATTTGAATCATTAAAATGCTACCAAAAACATATTTCAAAATGGGTCTTGACATTTAAAGGGGACCTATTCACCCATGAGCGAATGGGTCATGGCCTATAATTCTAGGACACACATATTCCAAGGTGATTTAATTATTGATTGCATTTATTTAATGTTGGTTATCCTTTAGAAAAATGGTAAAAATAATGTTGTGGATTGTATAATTTGGTAAATTAGAAGCTTAATTAAGTCCAATAAATTAAGGGACCCAAAAATAGTGTGAAATTGTAAAGGTATAAAATTTACTACACTATATTTAACGCCCACTTTAGTGAGAATATGAACTTATGCTCAGAATCACACTAAAGAGAAATAGTAATGAGGGGTCCAAGTGTATAAATATTAATGAGATAGGATGAAAAAGATAAAGGAGGGTGATCAAGCCCCTAGGATCAAATATCCCATGAAAAACCAATATAAGCACAAAGGAAACATATGTATATAAGATATGTATAGCAAGACAAGATAAAAAAGAGCGCAATCTCAAAGCCAATGCAAAAAGAAAAAAGGATGGATCAAGCCTAAGTTATTTTTTCCATAAAATACACTAACAAGGGCTAGTGCAGTTCAGTATACACTAGGTGACCCCCAAGGAAAAATGAGAAACACACACTAGGTCTACAAGGTGTGTACCCATAGAAACCTATGGTAGATGAGAAAAGATAAACTTAAGTCATCAAAAGGTGTGTACCCATACATCAACCATACCAGAAGTTATACTCCTTGATAACTTTGATAAGGTGCCACAAAATGATCAATGTGTTATGCCAATGCTACACTAAGTTCAACTCTTGTGAACAAAAGTGAAGAAAAATGTCAAATTGAAAATGAAACTCACCTTAGAAGGTACAAATACCAAAATGAAATAATGCCAATGTATGACCTCACTTTAAATAAATTTCTAAATGCCATGCTATGAGAAATTACTTTAAAGCATAAAATGCTAAATGCTAATTGATCAAAGGGTATGTACAGATCACATGTAATAAAAAGTGGCAATATGATGGGTGTGGCTAGCAACTTCTTTTTACCCAAAATTGATGAAATGAAAAGGGTTTTTTAAAGAGATTATCAGCTTTCCACCAATATAAATTATGTTTTACTTTGAATTTAATCAATAATTATTCATTTTCTATTTGAATTACGACTAAAAGTCCTAATTGATAGGCTGATTGAAACATCTATAGCTTTCAACGCAGATCATATTTTTGAATCCAAACATTACATTATATTTTTGCATAATATAGATTAAAAAAAGAAAAATTGAATTTCATGAAGTTTTGACCAAGTTAAGGTGGTCGACATGCTTTTATCTTTTAAAAAGTTGTAATAAAAAATTCATAATTAATTATTTACTTGGAAAAAAATTACAAAAAATATGCATCACATCGGGCATGAGTCCTTTTACTTATCTAAAATATTATAAAAATATTGTCATTTTATTGTAGTTAGGGTCACGATAGACACCTACTTATTTTTCCTTAAAAATTTAAGTACCATCGCATTTGTAAATTTCAAATTTTCACCAAATAGATTTTTTTGTTTCTAAAAACCTAGTAGTTTAGAAACTACATTCAATTTGCTACAAATTATATTTTTACATATTTTTGAAATAATATAGATAACTTATTCAATTTTTATGTCAAGTCGCTTAACTCGATTTTTCTAAATGTCATGCTATGAGCAATTACTTTAAAGCATAAAATGCTAAATGCTAATTGATCAAAGGGAAATGAGAGAATATTTGGAAAGCCCTATTCCAATGATATGTTTCCAAATAAAGTTGCTTTATGAAGAAGGGTTTCCCCCACATGCAATCTCAAAAGATAAAATAGAAGGGATCCATAGATTCAGGGTCAGTGTATGTCTTTACTATAGTGATATAATAGAGCTTGGAACCATCATAATTCCCCACATACTCATAGAACAATAAACACAATGGAAGAATGACACATAGAGAGTGAGAGAAAATAAAATATTTTGGGTCAACATGGAAGAAACTTAGATGTCTCAACACCTTGCATCACCCCCAAAAATAAAACACAAGAAAATAGGAAAGACTTGATGTTTACAATAGATAGAAGAATGTAGATACACATAGAAGAATGCCACCAAAAATTCACTTCCTTTGTATCCTTGCATCAATGGAGTAATAAGGGTCGGGTAAGTGCAAAAAGATGGGGGGCTAAAAAGTGGTCTTAAGTGGCCACTTTTTCTAAAATTGGGAAATACTGACCTTAGATGTGAAATTGGGGATAGTTACAATCAAAAAATTTAGATGCAACAAAAACAAGGATCATAGTGCTCCAAGTCTACTTTCTAAACTACTATGGTTTTTTAAAAGGTAGAGATTAAGGGGTTTGAAAGAGGGAGCCACAAAAATTGGTGTTGTTTTTATCAAAAAAACATAACATAGTGACTTTTGTGGCTCCCTCAAAAGGTTAACTTTCTTTTGGTATTTTTAAAATCATTTGGGTCAGAAATTAGCTAACAACATGTAGTTTATGCTTGTTTTTTTGATAATTTTTAATGAATATTTGAATTTTTACTAATTTTCAAAGTGGACACTTCCTGAAAAATAGAATTTTGGTTGTGCTACCCCTATAAATTTTGAAATCTAATTGAAAATCATTTTTTTTAATATGTGTAGAATGGAGCTTAGTTCTAAAAATATAATTTATTTGAAATTTTGATGAATGGTTAATTTATAAAGAAAAAATACCAAACATTGTTTTCACCAAAAAATAGACACACAAATAAAAGAAATTAAAGATGAAAGGCTTAAAATTGTCAAAATGTGAAAAAAATTACATTGTTAGATAGCTAAGAGAGAGCATAACATTAGCCAGGTGTTCAATTTTTTCAACCTTGAAACACGTGCAAACCTAATTCTTAGCATAAATGTGATTATGTGAAATATTGTAGAATTTGCAAAAATATGTCTTTGGACATTGGGAAGGCACTCCAAGCCTATAAGCCCAAACATGAGACCTAAATACAAAACCTTCAAATGTTCATATAATTTTTCAAATTTGAATTCCCATTCAACTGACCTCTATTAGCTTGTCTTGATCATTGTAAAGAAAAATAATTATCCATGAAGGAATGTGGAATCTCCCACACTAATACATTGTACAAAAGTAACTATGATATACGAGGTTGATCATTGTCCTTCATATATTTTAGGAACCCTCTCAAAATGCCACAAAATATTGAATATAATTGCACTTTATTATCTCAAAACTATATCTAGAATCGTAGAGTGATATCTCCATGTGCGGTGGAGTGTGGACCCAAGAACTGATGCACTAAACCATAAAACTACCGAAGTAAATACTTAGCCAATTTCTTGATAAGCCATACTTTTTGGACCCACTTTATCTATATAGATGTCATCACAAATGCTTCCAAACTATGCTTGGATAATCATAACAATGTTGAAATCAATTACAACACTAAATCTTGCAATATATATACACTTCATGCTCATGTTGCCAAACTACACCATTAATGATAGTCTTCCAACTTCCAATGGATTTTTTTTTGTATTTAAATACCCCTGTATAGTAGATGATGTACCTTTGGGTAAGTGCACTAAGATGGTTCCCAAAAAGGCTTGCGGCCACTTTTTTCTGAAATCAGAAATACCTAATCTTGGACGTGAAATTGAGGATAGCTACACTCAAAAAATTTAGATGGAACAAAAACAAGGACCGCAGTGCTCTGAGTCTACTTTCTAAACTACCAATTTATTTTGAAAATGGTGAAAATTAAGGGGTTCAAAAGAGGGATGCACACAAATTGTTGTTGTTTTTGTCACAAAAACATAACATAGCAACTCTTGTGTGACCCGAGCACGGTGAACTTTTTTGTAGTATTTTTAAAATCGCTCTGGTCAAAAGTTAGATAACAGTATGTAGTAGGGATGTGAATTTTTCCCCGATAATTTTTAATGAATTTTTTTTTTAATTTTCTAAGGGCACTTCCTAAAAAGTAGAATTTTGTCACGGTGGCTCCCCCTAAATTTTTGAAACTAATAGATTTTTTTAAAATTTATTTTTTTAAATTGTAGAATGGAGTCTAGTTTCAAAAATGTAATTTATTTCAAATTTCGATGAACGGTTAATTTATAGCTAAAAAATACCTCAAACACTCCTTTTGAAATAGAAAACTCCACATACAAACAAAAAGAAATTATGATGAAAGGCTTAACATTGTTAAAGTGAAAAATTACATCGTTGGAAAGCTAATAAAGAACCTAACATTACCCATGTGTTCAATTTTCTTGATATTGAACCAGATGCAATCTTGATGGTGAGCACGAACCCGATTATGTGAAAATTTGTTGAATTTGGAAAAAACACGTCTCTGGTCTTTGAGAATGCCCTCCAAGCCTTTGGGTTGGTATTCCAAGGCAAA
>VDFB02230519.1:0-13269 GCA_007258455.2 Sequoia sempervirens | reverse complement strand
TTGTTCCTCGATTTTGGGATACATTTTACTTCCATGTCTTTCTTTGTTAGGTTTAGTTAGTTGTTCTTCTAACTTTTAAATAAGTGCTCCTCCTGCATGAGTGAGCAAGAGGATGGTTAGAAGTAAGATAGAAGCATAGTGATAGGGAAATAAAAGATATCATGTAAGAGTTAGTATGATAATAATAAAAAGCAGAATTTGTATGATAAGAGACAGAGTTTGTTGTTAGTTTTCATATCAACAAAGCAATGTACACCATTCTGAGTTTATGAATAAAGTCTGATGAAGTTCTGAGTTCAATACTTGTGTAATCAGTAGATGCTTGCTAAGGGGGCCCACTTAGTAAGTATATGTAGCTAGTTAGTTAGTTGTTCTTTTTCTATTGATCATTAGTTAGATTTCATCTTTGAAGTTTTCGTACAAACTCTGTCTTATATTGTTCCTGTAGCATCAGGAATCCATCCCTATGCCTGTTCCTGTAGCATAAGGCCAGTTCAAAGTTTGTGTCTCAATCGTAGCTGTTATGCTTACTGCTTTGGTTAAATCATGGTTGAGTTAAGATAGCTTTGCATTACCTTCCTGTAGCATAGATAGAATTCTTTCCAAGTATTTATTTCTGTTAAGTTGTGACTGAAACTAGTTCTTAGTGCATATATTGTGTCGCCTATCCGTAAAGTATACGCTCCCCGTTTGATTGCTAAATGAACGCCCATAAAGATATTAGTCACCCCGCTGGTAGAATGTCCACCTCTGTGATAGGTTTTATCGTTTTATATCCTTTTGTGGCTGACCATTTTGGCCATTATTCGAAGATGTCGTATTAAGAACTGTCGGTTGTTTTGTGTATTAGTTTCTATTCTAATCAAAAAAAATTTAAAATCCTTCAATAACCATTCATTTTATTGCATGCATAGAAGAAGAGACGCACTGGGAAGGTTTCTCCCTGAAAACCTGTTTGTTGAACTGCCATTTGACCTAGCTGATGAAGAACCTGAGGAAAATCCATTTCCTCTGATATTCCAGCAAGCAAATATGGCAAATAATCCACCTAATCCACCTCCTGCTTTTGAGTTTCCCATTGTTCCTCAGCGAGATACTGATAACCTTAAAAATATTCCTTCTTCATTACTTCCCAAGTTCTATGGCCTAGTTACAGAGGATCCTGAAACTTTCCTGTTTGAGTTTGATATCCTCTACCGCAGCTATGATTACATTTCAGATGCACACAAGTTGAAATTGTTTCCTTCCACCTTGAAGGAAGGGGCTCTTAGATGGTTCATGAGTTTAGGAAGAGGTGTTGTTGATAGCTGGGCAGCCATGCAAACAAAATTTCTTGACAAATACAAGGAATATTGTAAGAGTGGAAGTAACGGAGATGATATATTCAGAATTCAACAAAAGGAGGATGAAAGCCTAGAAGACTACATCTCAAGATTCTTGTTTTCTCTGAAAAAGAACTCAAACCATACTCTCAATGAAGACTCTCAGAAGTTACTTTTTCTAAGAGGAATCAGTGATGCCTATATAGACGCTCTGGACCTGATGGGAGGAGGTGATATAACCCAACTGCCTTGGGATGATATTCAGAAAATATGTCTTAATTATTCCCGAGCAAATGTGAAGAAAGGTAGAGGTCATCAAGCTACAGTGGGCAAGTCTTCTTCCAGTGGAGTTTCCCGGATGGAGATCACAAATTTGCTGTCTGATTTCAAGTAGGAAATCATAAATAACATGGCTACACAGTTGGGCACCATGCAAGCTCGGAGGAAGCATGAGGAAGCTGAAGCAATGTTGGCTGAGTTCTGTCCACATTGTAGACAGAAGAAACGTGACTACAGATGCAAGATGGTGGCCAACATGGAGGCTAAATAGTTGCCTACTGATTTTAAGATGATTGAAGGTGATGATGATCAAGTCTTCTTTATTGCACAAAGGAGGCCATGGGCCCCAAGACAAGGTATGCCTCAGGACCCTTTGCAAAATTTTGGTTCATATAATAGTCAATGGCAAAATCAGTACCCTCCAAACTATGGGCCATACTCCAACCTCAGTGGAATAACCCTTGGCCAAATACCCAGCAAAACCGTTGGCAAGCCTCACAAGGAAACTGGCAACCACCTCAGCAAAATTAGTGGTAGCCTCCATAAGGGAATTGGCAGTAGCCTAACCAATGGAGAGGAGGCCAGCGATGGTCAAATCCGACCGCAGGTTTCCTGCAGCAACCCCAGCAGCAATCCATTATGCCACCCCATGTAGCTAATCAAGGTCTGAATCCAAAATCAACCCAACTACTGGCTCAGGCAGCACCTAATCCAAATAACTAGCAACCGCAGCAACAACAAGTCTATTTTGTTGATCATAATCATTAGCCTACCTATGCTCTTAACCTGAATAATATTAATTTACGTTCAGGAACCGTGCTTCCCACACCATCCTCTCCCATAATCTTAGAATTACCATCTGAGAAGATTGACCAAGAAGAAGAAGATATCAATGACCAAGCTCAACCAAATCAGCCAGTTCAGATCCCATCATTACCTAAGTCATCTGATAAAGTGCCCCCTCCTTTTCCACAAAGATTGGAAGGTGAAAATGTGAAGAAACAAGAGGAAACCACCTTTGATATCCTTGACCAGCTAAAGCACATATGTGTGAAAATTCCTTTGTTCTAAGCAATCAAAGAAGTACCTATCTATGGCAAGGCCATCAAGGAGGCATGTTTGAAGAAACCAAGGAGGAAAAAGAAAGACCCTCAAACTATCCATGTAATAGGCCAACTCTCTGACTTAAGGCTAGGGAAGCTTAGCATCCCAAAATATTTAGATCCAGGAAGTCCTGTTGTGGAGATAAATGTTAATGGGTTGCAAATTAAGAATGCTTTAGTAGATCTTGGTGCAGCTATCAATGTCATGACAAAGGACCTGGTTGTAAAACTTAATATTTCAGAAATAAGAACTACACCTACAATATTACAGCTTGCTGATAGCTCAACTGTCAAACCTGATGGGGTAGTTGAAGACCTGGTAGTCACCTTGGATTCCTAGGAATACCCTGCTGATTTCATGGTCTTATCTCCAAAGGCATCATTGGGGGGATACCTTGTCATATTAGGAAGGCCTTGGTTGGCTACTACTGATGCTTGCATTGGTTGTAGGTCGGGTGACATGACAGTATCCGATGGATATAGTACAAAGAAACTTACCCTCTATTCTCCAGTGCTGCCCCAACTTGAGTCTGGAGATGTTGCTTGGCCAGATTTGGGAGAAGAGGAAGAAGTGAATTATGTGGCAAATTTAATGATGATTACCAGAGAGCCTTTCATTGCACAAGAAGAAGAAGAAGATATACTGTCCAATATCCTATTGAATAACTATGGTACTGAATACTTTCGTTGTGAGAAAAATCCATGTTCCTTGCAGACTATTCTTCCTCCGTCCACATCAACTCATTATCCTACATCAACTAATTGTTTACACACCTTACTACCCCATGAGGTAGACATGTCATTTCTGTCTAAAGTATCCATGATAGACTTAACCTCCCAAGTTGAGGTAGCTACAAGAAAAACCTTGTGCATTAATAAAAACCTCACCAGTGAGCAACAAGAGTCTATGATCAAAATGCTTACCAGTCATAAGTCAGCTTTTGCATGGGACTATGGAGATATGAAGGGTCTAGACCCAAAACTCTGTACACATTGCATATATATTAATAGTGATTTCAAACCTGTCAGGCAGCCTCAAAGAAGAATCAATCCAACTTTGAGAGAGATTATTAAAGAAGAATTGCAGAAAATGTTGACAGCTGGCTTTATCTACTCAATCTCTGATAGCCAATGGGTTTCCCCATTGGTCATTATTCCTAAGAAAGGAGGAAAATGGAGAGTATGTGTAGATTACAAAGAACTTAACTTGGCAACAAAGAAAGATTACTTTCCTCTTCCATTTATTGATCAAGTTCTGGATAATTTAGCTGGAAAGAAGTACTTCTCATTCTTGGATGGTTTCCAAAGGATACAATCGATCAAGATTGTTCTATGACCGTGAAAAGACTACTTACATTCCTAGAATGTTTTCCCATTTAGTTTTTCCTTTGGTCTCCTCATAATGCTCCTGCAACCTTCCAGAGGGTAGTCATAAGCATCTTCTCAGACATCTCATACGATTGCATGGAAATATACATGGATGACTTTACTGTCTATGGTACAACATTTGAGGAAGCTCAAGCCAACTTGAAAAAAGTACTACAGATGTGGAGGATCAAGCAACCTATCATCAATAGTCAAAGTGCTTCAAGGATGAGATGCAAAGAGGGAATAGTGCCTGTCACTATATTACCAAGTAGGAATTCGTGTTGATCCCGGCGAAAATTAAAATCATCTCTAGTTACTCCTCCTACTAAGGTATGAGGTATGGAGCTTAGGCTATGCCAATACTACAAAAGATCTTATCAAGGAATTTAGCCAAATAGCAAAGCCCTTTATACAATCTCGCTAAAAGGAAAGATGCGTAGTTTCTTTAAACGTGAGGAATGAAAGAGCATTTTGACTTGAAAGCGCCACACGTAAACCTATTCGAAGCGATCTCGATTGGTCACTCCCATTTCATATTCAGACTGATGCCTCAGATTATGCAATTGGGGCAGTGCTAGGGTAGAAGGATGGATTAACTGAACATGCACTCTACTACATAAGCAAAAATCTGCAAGGGGTTGAATTCAACTACACTATCATAGAAAAAGAAATGTTGGCAATCATCTATGCCCTCAATAAATTAAGGCATTATATCACTGGTTATCAGATATTTTTCCATTAATCGACATGCAAAGAATCCAAAGATCTCATGAACAAAAGCTCACTATCTAGGAGATCAAGTAAGATGGTTATTGTTGATGCGTGAATTTGATATTACAATTGTAGACAAGCCAGGAAAAGCCAACGTAGTTGCTAATTTCCTTTCTAGAATTCAAAGGAAAGATGACTCTGCACTTATTGAAGACTCCTTTCCTCATGAGCACCTGTTTGCCATCAAGGTTATTCATCCATGGTATGCTGATATGAAAAATTATCTGGCAACAGGAAGAACTCCTCCTCAATTGTTCCCTAAGGAAAAGAGATTATTGGTAGAGAAAAGTTTTAACTTTTCTTGGATTGCAGACTACATGTTTTATATAGGGCCAGATCATGTTATGAGGAGATGTGTACCAGAGAAGGACACTCATGATATACTGCATGCCAGCCATGATGAGCCGTGTGGTGGACATTTTGCTACCAAAAGGACAACAATGAAAATTTTAAATACTGGTTATTATTGGCCAACTTTGCATAGAGACGCAGCTAAGTATACAAGGAGATGTGATAGATGCTAAAGGATGGGAAGCTAACTCACTCGATGAATGCCACTATTTCACAAATTGTAGCCACACCATTCTCGACAAATGGGGACTAGATTTTAGATCTCAATTGATCCACCTTTCCAATGGTAAGTCCTACATCTTGTGCGTACGATTATGTCATACCGGGTAGAAGCTAAACCTATGAAACATGCTAGGGATAATAAAATGGCTGAATTCCTCTATGAGGAAATATTTACTAGGTTTGGTGTTCCTAGGGAGATAGTGACAGATCAGGGAGCACAATTTACTTCTACACTTATCATAGCTTTAGTCAATGAATACAATATATGGCACCAGAAATCAACTCCTTATCATCCCCAGGTCAATGGCCAGGTTGAGGTTACCAATAGAGACATAGAGGCCATTTTGACTAAAGCTGTAGATTTGCATAGGAAGGACTGGGCCGCAAGGTTACCAGAAGCTATATGGGCCTACCGTACTATCTGGAAGGCTGCTACGGGATTTACACCCTTTGAAATGGTGTATGGTAAAACAGCTGTGATGCCAATAGAATTTGAACATAAGACTCTCCGGACAGCACTGGAGCTAGACATTGATTTAACAAATGCACAAAAGGACATAATCATGCAGCTCAATGCTCTGGATGAACTCCGAAAGCATGCCCTGTAGCACACTGAGATGATACAGAATCAGTGAATAAGGTGGCATGATAAATATATTAAGGAAAAGAAATTCAAAGTAGGAGACTGGGCTCTGCTTTATGACTCATGGTATAAGGACAATCCAGGAAAATTACAGACCAGATGGTTAGGGCCGTATGAAATTGAGAATGTATTTGCTAATGGTGCATGCTTGAACTTGTTACAATCTGATCCTGCTCGGATTCAAGCCGCTAGTTAATGCATACCGCCTCGATGTACCATAAACCGGTCTCAAAAGAAGAATTCATGCAGCAGTTCGTTCGGGATCCTGCCGCTACTCTTCTTGCAGCAGAAGGCTTTAGCCTTTCTCCTGTAGCTTCGCCGTAATTTTGAAAAGAATGCTCATAATAAAGGTTTTCTTTTTAAGGAAACCCCTTTTTCTTCATTTCCACTTGTCGCCACATCTCACTTCTTTATCTTCCATCCATCCATCCCATCCAACCATTCCATCCATTCATCTCATCCGCCCACATCACCCATCCACCTCATTCATCTGTATCGCCTTAATTATGATATCATTTCCAACTGTCACTTCATGAAGAAGCCGTCATCTTTCTTCACACGTACATGCATTTATCAAAGGTACGCCATATCTTTTGTTATCACATATTTGATTTATTTTATTCTATTCATTTACTATTATGTTTGTACTACCACATTACCTAATCTTCATTATTCTTTAGTACATGTGAGGAGACATGTCATACTCTAAGTAAGGGGTGGGGTAATCCACTTTTAAAACCCATCTTTTCGCCGCTGCCACAATTGCTCAGATAACCTTTCTTTATTATTTTTCTGGTACTTTCCAAATATGATCGTATGTCTTTTTCATTGCATGTTTTTCTTGTAAATTACAATTAAAACTATTTGTTCAAAAAGTTCATTTTTGGAAAAGAGAGAAATGTGACGGCCTAATAGAAGAGGAAAACCGTATCAGAAGGAAGAGAGGAAATTTTTAAATTTTTAGGCAGTGGAATTGAGTCTGCCTAAGGGAAACCCTAGAACATGTATGGTCAACAGCCATGAGCCTCAGAGCTCATGAGTTACATTGCAAAATCCTCAAACAAACTCCGCAAGCATTTAGCCTCGTGAAATGGTTAAATTATTTCTAAGTTGTCGCTTCGGCGAGGAGGTCACACTTTTTGAGAACCCTTTCTGAAGGGGAAGCTATTGTATGGGGTCTAACGGTTGTTGCAACTAAAGACAAAATTGCTGAAGTAACCGGGCTTCCAGCCATTGGAGAAAACTTTTCTTCAGACGCTGCAGCTGCAAGGGCAGAGTTTTCAATGCCCACTGATGGACCTTTAGAAGTCTCCTGCTGTGATGCAAGCCAGTATCATTGTCGCTCTCCTTATTCAATACCGCTACATAATCGTGCATTTAACCTCGTGGAAGGTTGTTTCTCTTACCTGCATTCTCACCATTTCAAATTATTAAGTCATATGAGGCATGGGTTAGTTGTAAATGTACCAAATTTCTTGTTAAAATTTCTGGAACAAAGTGCCCATGGAACCCAACAGGGAAAAGATAATTCTATTGCTCACCATGGCCTTATCAAATTATTGATTGAACGCTCTATGAGAGATGTCTCACCTCTTTCCTAGCAACAATTCATTGCCCAAAAGAGCTTGCAAGTTCTACAACCCCCTAAGGTACTTACCTCACAACCTCAGAAAAAGAGAGAAGAAATTGCCCCTACCAATAGAAGAACAGGGCAAGGGTCATCCGCTCAGAAGGCCTGCTCCTCTGCAGTTCTACCACCGTAATCCTATGCCCGAAAGTACAAACCCTAGGGCTCCACCAGAGAGAGAAGGGAAAATGAAGGCAGGAGGAGAGGTCATCCGTGGAACAACTCCCGCAGAGTCCACCTCCGCTTTAAAAAGGAAATTCCTTCTCCGGGCAAAGATCTTCCTCGTACCTATCTCCTAACAACACATGCTGCTATCAATTTCTACCACCATCGGGTCCTCTGGCAGGGCAGAACCCTCTAGACAGTCTAGAAAAAGGAAGGCTACAAGAACACCTCTTACAGTTGCACCAGTGCCAAGAAGAGTTTCCACAAGGAAACGATGTAAGACCTCCCCTGTTTCACTTCAACCAGTGGTTATTGTAATTTCAGAAGAGTCCATGGAGTCTGAATTTGATGTTTTTCAGAATGTGTCTGAGACTGCTGCACAGAGTTCATTTGTTCCTGAAGAGGAACAAACTGAGACAAAGGAAATTGAGCACAATGAAAAAGGGGTACCAAGTCTTGATGACTTGGCTGCTGTTGCTATGCAGATTTCGGGGGAAGCACGGTCTTCTCCAGTGCGGCAACAAGAATTCATCCTGCAGCAAGAGCAGGAACTTACTGAACAATTGGATGTGGCTAGTGAAGTTACATTTCCCCTTGCGAATTGTCAAGCCATTGTGGTTTATAAGAAGACATTTTTGATTGAGTTTCTGGAATATGTCAAAGCTAACTAGAAACCAGTTACATTGCAAACCCTGACTTTCTGACACCTAGCCCAGACTGAAATGCAACAAAGTCTATGGGAGGAAAAAAGGAAGAAACTGAAAAAGAAAATTGAAAGTCAGAAACAAGAAATTCTTGAGTTACAAGGAAAAATGGATGAAATGTTAAAAGTAGCTGGCCAGATTATGAAAAGCAGACCACCACCGAGATTTTATGCTCTATGCCTTAAGGAACAATTCTTATGGTTCCAACTAATGAGAATTTCTAGAAATCAAGATCCTATACTCCACACTACTAAAGAATTCTACGACGCATTCCAGGCAGCCCCTAATTGGTTAAGAAATTCTCTATGTGAATTTTATTTACACGGCTTTTTAATTCTATTTGAAACATAATGGAACCCTCTTCTATATATTGGCGACATCCATTTGAGATCATTTATGTCATGGGAAGAAAATGAAGCAAATTATGGCAGACAATGGGAAACATATGAGGAAACTGAAAGGAATGAGCATGTTCCTTTGCGCCCTCAAAGTTCAGACCCCCATGCAATGTTGAAAACCTAGTTTACTTTGACATATGGCATTCATAATAATACAGCCAGGGTGAAAATGTTTGATCTCAAGAAATAGGTATATGATGAATTTTAGGAACAACCATATTCATTTTGGAGACTGTCATACACCAGAAGTGAGAAAAGGTGGGAAAGATTAACTGTTGGGCTAAGAAAGTCCGAGCCTCACAGTCCCTTAAATTTCACAATAGCTCTTAAATGATCAAGTAGATATATACAGTTGGGACTTCAAAAGAGATTTGAACTGTGGTTGCCATTGACATTCAGACCTCCTATGTTAATGTGGCCCCTTTATCCTTACTAGGCTACAAATCTTAATGAAAATTTAGAAGCTCTTAGGTATGAAAGGTGGCAGACTTACAGAGGATTTTATTACAAGTTTGGAACTCCATTTCAAAGTCATGCTGCAACCACGGTTTTCAGGGAGACCACCCGGAAAGTTAATGCTGGAGGACCAACATTGGGCTAAGTAGGGGGCAAATGATGAGCCCAAAATGTGCTCATAGTTTGGATATCATGATGAACTTTTAATACCTTTACTTTCGTTATTCATGGTTGTTTAAACTCTTTTGAAACCTTTTATTGGGATATCCTGTAGCAATACACTTTCATGATCCTACAGCCTATTGTGTTGTCTTATCTATATTTATTACCCCGTTGACTCCCTAAATGACTGGTATATCACATATAGTTTTTGAATGATGAAATAGATTTAAATATGTGATTAATGAACGGATATTGTGTATGTGCCATGTGCCTTTTCTTTCGCATATATTACCTTGTGTTTCACAGGTTGTTGAAGAAAGTTGATCGAGTCAAGCGCAGTCGATCTCAGCCTTACAGTAAAGTCTATTTGTTGCACGACTTCGAGGAAGCTTTGGTGAAGACTCTTTGACCGAAACTGTTGGAAATATTTTTAATGACAGTCAATCTGGAGAGAGTGGAGCACTAGATTCTCTCTGGATCGAGTTGAACGGATAAATTCATTTATGAAGTTTGTTCCTCGATTTTGGGATACATTTTACTTCCACGTCTTTCTTTGTTAGGGTTAGTTAGTTGTTCTCCTGACTTTTAAATAAGTTCTCCTCCTGTGCAAGTGAGCAAGAGGATGGTCAGAAGTAAGATAGAAGCATAGTGATAGGAAAATAGAAGATATCATGTAAGAGTCAGTATGATAATAATCAAAAGTAGAATCTGTATGATAAGAGATAGAGTTTGTTGTTAGTTTTCATATCAGCAAAGCAATGTACACCATTCTAAGTTTATGAATAAATTTTGATGAAGTTCTGAGTTCAGCACTTGCGTAATCAGTAGATGCTTGCTAAGGGGGCCCACTTAGTAAGTATCTGTAGCTAGTTAGTTAGCTGTTCTTTTTCTATTGATCATCAGTTAGATTTCATCTTTGAAGTTTTCGTACAAACTCAGTCTTATATTGTTCTAGCAGCATCGGGAATCCATCCCTGTGCCTGTTCCTACAACATAAGGCCAGTTCAAAGTTTGTGTCTCAGTCGTAGCTGCTATGCTTACTGCTTTGGTTAAATCATGGTTGAGTTAAGATAGCTTTGCATTACCTTCCTGTAGCGTAGATAGAATTCTTTCCAAGTATTTATTTATGTTAAGTTGTGACTGAAACTAGTTCTTAGTGCATATATTGTGCTGCTCCATTCAAAGTATACGTTCCCTGGTTTGACAAGTAAATGAATGTCCATAAAGAGATATTAGTCACCTACTGGAATGTCCAATTCCCAAGATAGGTTTTACTGTGATTTTCATATCCTTTTGTGGGCGCGACCATATTGCACAAGTGAAACTGTGCATAATCGCTCAACTTACCTTCTAACATTCACTACATACATCAACACATCACAAACACACACCAAAATTAAATAACCAATCTCTTATATATATCCGCTACCAAGGATTCAATCGCTATATGTCAACTTCAATAAAATAGAAAATATTTACCAATTGTCATCATGAATAAAATTTAATGCACATCCACCAAAGTCAGCCATAGCATAGTGAGGGCCCAAAACAAAATCTTCAATATGAAAATACTCCAAATAATTTTTCCTTGAACATCCGCAACATCCCATATTCACTTAGTTGGCCTTCTAGCATTGTTGAACAGAAAATCAAATGACTGGATCTCCCAACTCATACACCACTTGATGTGACGACACAAAACTCGAGGATGAGATATTCCAAATACCCATCGACCTTCCCTGAGATTGACAATCCAAACCAATAAACTAGTAAATGCAAATAGACTAACAATTTCAACTTTAGTCAGATACCCTGTTTACTCTATCTTCTGGTATGGTTAGATACTATAATGCGAACCGGATCAATGACTTAGGTTGCCATTCATGACAACACCAGAATCCATATGCTAACAAATAAAACCCAAAAATATTTCCCTTATAATCTCTGATGACCATTAAAACCCTTGATGAACCATGATTACCCTGAGAAGCACCATAAAATTAATTTTCACCATTCCCTCTGGTGGAGGGACCCGTTTCACTCCTTGCCTATTAATCTTATTACACAAACAAAATCACTGAACCCTGAGAAGGGGATGGTTTAAGGAGAGGCTAGTTTTTTAAAACCAATCATCCCAGGAAGAAAAATCCTCTTTATTATTAGTATTTCTTAAAACACAAGACATGACTAATTCTAAAATCAATGATTCAATTTTCTAAATTACAAGCTTTTTTCTAACACTTTTTCTTGAATTTCTTATTATTTCATTCCAACCATATTTTCCAAATCACAATAGAAGGACTCAATTCACATATGCATGAAAAAGAATATTTATTAATGGATGATGTTTGAGATAAGTTAAGCCATGATATTTTGAGGGAAATTAGGATAATTAAATAATTAGAATTATTTAATTATGGAGGATAAAGATATGCCATTCCTTTAAAAGAATATTCTATTGGAGGAAAAAGATTAGCAAGTGGGATAACTAAATTAATATTATTTAATTATATGGTAGTAGAAGAATATTAGATGGTCCTAATTAAACAATTAAAATTATTCTACTAGAGTGATAAAACAGAAAATTAGTGATGAATAGTGAATTAATTAAATAATTCAAGAATATTTAATTAATAGAGGGAAATAAGGTTAAATGATAGAAATGATGCTAAAAGGATATTAATGATGCAAATGATGTGAAATTATGCTAAATGCAATAATGGTAATGAAAATGATGCCAATGATGGAAAAATGCAATTTTAGGATGTGCAATGTGTGTTAGGCATTTTTACATGTCTATATTTTTCCTCTTTGACACAATGCACTTGTTGTATTGTTTCAAAGAATTTTATGCTCAAATCAAGATGGAAAAAAAATTAATATGCCCCATTATGCCCCGACAGTCAGCAGAAGGATTATAGGACATTGGGTTGCCCCCTCGAGAGGTTAGCTAGAAAAATTACTTTTTCAAGTTGGGCTTGCAAAAAGGTTTAGGATTAGTTCAGACACCTAGAAGATGAAAAATTAGGCCCTAGGGGTCATGGTTAAGGCTCAAGATGATTCAGGGCACTCAAAATATAACATAGGAGGGTGGTCAAGGGTAAAATCCTAGGGTTTGGGTGGTTGAATAGGAAATTAGGGTTCATTTTCTCCTCATTTGCACACTCAACTTTAGGAGATTTCTTCTCTCTAGTGATTTTATGTTACAAACATGCATTGATGATGGTGAGGGTTTCAAGCATGCCACATCAAGCAAACATTGTCTGTTAGTACCAGCGGCCAACTAGCATAAGGGTTGTGGTATGTAAGCTTTTAACTTTTTCTTTTGATTTATTTCATTTGTGTAATTAATGTTCAAAGTTAGGTTAGAAAATAGTGATAGGATTTAGGAATGGTGCTATTGACACAATTTTAGCATTATTATAGTTTTAGAAAACCCATTATTGTTAACAATCAATGCAATTATCAAATAGCGACACTAGTGTTGAACAGTAGCCCTATTGTAAGTTCATTGTTGTAAAATTTGATCACGTGGGTTAGGAACCTTATTAGGATATTGTCGCTATTTTCAAAGAGCAACATTATTGTAGGATTGATAAGTTTGCTATTGCAAAAGGCAACTGCTCTTGTCAAGAAACAGACTCGCTATTGTAAAAAACAATCATGGTTGTTCTAAAAGATGCTCGTTTTTTTCTCAA
>VDFB02230518.1:0-24678 GCA_007258455.2 Sequoia sempervirens | reverse complement strand
ATTTAAATCAAATCTTAAATTATATTTCATCATTTTCTGATTTAAATAAATCAATTATCAAAGTCCAAAATGTCAACTCACCTAATCAACATTAAATCAGCATAATCATCATCTAATCCCAATCTAATGCTAATCCCATCCCACCCTGCAGAATATCTAGACCTAGCCATTTCTCAGTACAATAAATCAATTTTATTGATTTATTAAACACTCATTTTCCTCAACATGACAGTCAAACAGCATTGATATGTTTTTCCTGTCCCTCAAGATTTATATATGTAAATTTGAATTCAAATTTTCCCCTCTTGGGCACTCTTCCCAAATCTTGCACACACATCAACTAATCACATGATGACAAGTGTCCTTCTATCATTGGCAGAATCTTAGTCCCACATTGGTCCATCTTCAACACTTGGCATTTTGAAAATCTTTAAATAGGTGCATCATCCTCAAGCAAATCCTCCACAATTTGATGCAAGGTTACTCTCTTCATTTGAGATTGAATCTTGTCCATTTCACTCCATCATCTCCATCATCTATAGCAATTTCATCATCTAAGCTTATTGATCAAGGATTGGGAAAGGGTCACTAGCACATGTGACACCAATCCACTATGAGATAGAGTTGGATCATGTCTTTTATATGATTTTTTTAGTTTCTATTGTTCCATTTTATTGCATGATTGACATGTTTCATTATTTCATAGGGATGTTAAAATGTTGTTTTGTTTCAAACTAACCATTTGCAGATTTTGACATCCACACTTCTAACGCCACCTACAGAGTTAGGGATTTAGAAGACAGCAAAAACTATAAGACTAGAGGTATGAAATAGAAATGACAGAAAACTTAAAGAAGTATTAAATGATTCTCATAGAATTTAAGAGGAAGATAAAGAAATAAAAATTCTGTGTGATCTAACTTTTCTATTCATGATTTACCTTTAACACATAGAATGTTACAGTTCGGGATCTGCTTGATAAAAGAAGTGTTTTTAAATTTTATCAAAAGATTTAAGACCAAATCAAAAATTACATCTTTTTTCTCTAAGAGTAATTATCCCTTTTACGGTTACATGTCAGATTACAAATGATAATATGGAGAAAAAATTTATATCTTGACAATGAAATAGTTTTCAAAACTAAAATTTTCAATGGATCTGTGTTCAAATAACGGAGATTTAAGATGTGTTTTTGAATATATATATATATATATTATAATTCCTAGAATTATAGCATCATTTGTTTTCTGTATTTTCTTTTTCATTTGATTGCAGAATCTGACAATTTTTCTGTTTAATTTGCAGGTTTGACACATCATTAATCTTTCCAAGCATTTAAAGATGAAATTTTACAAAAACCTTAAAAAGAAGAAAACCTGGTTATTCTGAAAATCGGGCTAAAACGCAATTAAAACCTTTTTGCTGATTCCTCTATCAATTTCCTAGACTTCGACAGTGAAATTCCAATCAAGCCAACTTCAAAACATGCTTGTGAACAAAATTTTAAAGAAAAATTCTTCTGAAAACAATTGTCGTAAATCAAAGCTACTAAAAACTGCTACCGTAAGAAATCTTCCCATGAATGTATGCACACTTCCCAAATTCCCTCTTTTTGATATTAATTCATGCAATTCCCTTTCAACCACCAAAACTTAACTGGAAAATCAATTTGCATTGTAAATAACTCATTCAGTTCAACTAATTCTTCAAAATATCATAACAGACCTTTAACTGACAATCAGAGATTCTTATCTCATCGAAATATCTTGTTTTAGAAATATCTATTTCACACAAATCAATTTGCACAATTAAATCAGCAATAATATTATTTTAATTAAAACATTGCAAAGAATTAACTTTCACTAATAAATTCAACAACATATTTAATTTAACTTAATAAATTAAATCACAAACGTAGGCATAAACATTAATAAACATTTAATAAAATCGATATTAAATACGCAAACACAAAATAATATATATTTAAACACGACAAGACAAACTGGGCTAAACAGGGTAACACAAAGATACTCCTTCAAAAATGAATGATGGTTTAAAAGGACCTATCAATACCTCCGACAACATATTTATAATGGATTAGGGTACACTCAGACCTGACAAGCAGGTGGACCTATTACCCGGTACCTGTGTCTGCAAGAAAACATCAAAGTTAAAACAGGTATATATATAAACTCATATTAGAAAACACACCGTGAATAAGAATTGCAGCGTAGCAGGGTACTCACGAATGAGTATTGCTACACTGTCTTATCCACCGACACAAACGAGCAAGATCAATCATATCAACATGATAAAATAAGAAATAACTAAAACCAATAAGCTATATCATGAATGAAACTATCACAGTATCATCGAACCAACATAACCAAATAACCAGGATGTCAATGTATAATCCACAAAATCAAAACATCATAGTATCCAGAATCAACTAAGCATCTAACAAGCAGAATCAAACTAAACAGTATGTCTAAACTGGAGGGACACTACAGCTATATCTTTTTGATATCAGAGAGACATCTTGTAGATAGGTCTTTGTTTTACCGAAAGTCATTTTGAGTTGCTGTGACATCCTACTGTCAGGGAGACGTTATGTAGATTTCATTATGTTTCATCGAAAGTCCATATGATACATTTTGGTCGCTATGACATAAGGTTTTTCTTGCTGATGAGTCCATCCATTCTATACATGTTGCTGTAACTTCAAACCATCCGGGAGACATCTTGTAGATCATTTCATGTCATACCGAAACACCCTAAATTCACCTCAGATCACCATGAGAACAAATCTCACACCGATAAAGTCCTTTTGAATTCCATCGGTGAGACATATCGAAGTCGGGGAGACCTCTTGTAGAGCACACCATGTCTTTCTAAAAGTCTTCATCCACTTGTGTGTCACTGAGACAAGTCAAATCCAATATCAACAAAATCCCCCATTGTGCTCCATTAGCGAGACCGAAGGTCACTCACCGAGACCTCACGCCGAAAACCCCAACTCTTACCGAGATGCACACCTTTACATTGTCAGTTGGCAAGACAAGAAAACCTCACCAAGATATTATATCGAATGAAATCTCTCACCGAAAAGCACCTATTTTTTGTTGATCGGTAAGACAACAAGGTCTCGCCAAGACATTATATCGATAGCCATTAGTTTTACCGATAAGACTCCATATGCATACGGTCGGTGAGACACACTTGAATTTGCTGAGATACTAAACCGAATACACCAAGTCTGGCCGAAGTGAAACCCCATATGTGATGTTCAGTAAGACACTCCCCGAGAACCTATTGATGAAGAGCCCCTATCGGCAAGACAAAACCACTTCGCTGAGACCTATTCTGATACTGCCCAGCTCTTGCCGATAGACTTTCACATGCATTAGTCGGTGAGACATAACCCTTTTCGCTATGACCCTTCACTGAAGCCTTAAACTCTTGTCGATATGTTCCCATTCAACCTCCGATCGATGAGACAAAGCAATTTCGCTGTGACCACATACCAAATCCTTAAACTCATGCTGATATATCCTCTATCGCTGAGACAATACTATCCTCTCACCGAAAGTCCCTCATAAGACTTAGTCCCCAAGACTTGACGGGTTCGCTAAGACATCATATCAATGCCGCAACTCTTGCCGATATGAACTTTCTGTGATGGTCGCCAAGACACAAAGCGCTTGATGAAACAACATGCTGATAGGGATTACTTACGCTGATGCACCACCTCATGTATTAGTCAGTGAGACCCGACTCATTCGGTAAGACCTCTCAGTGGTGAACAAACCTCATGCTGATAGACTTTTCTTCTGTCACCAAGACCATGATCAATGTCACGCCGAAAGCTGCCTGTATGTAAAAACAAATCGTCATGACATCAAAAATTTCTTGCTGATAGGCAACACAGACATTTATCAAAAAAATGGATCGGGGAGACCCTAGCAGTTTCACGCTGATATGTTCTTTTTCTGTCACTGAAACAATGTACAAAAGATAACCTGTGACTGCACAAAGCTCAAACTAATCATTACCATCAGATATTAAAAATCTGAATGTAAACTGTCCACTGAATGCCAAGACATGTAAACCATATAGACAAAGTTGTACCAAGATAAAGCATGAGAAACAAATCTGAAACAGTCAACAAGTAGAATCAACTGAAAGGGATTTTGTCATCAAGGACAAACCATATGATCACAACTGAGATCCAACAAACTCCCCCTTTGTCCTTGATGGAAAAACACAAAAGACTCTCCCCCTTTTTGCCTCAATGACAAAGGATAGAGGAGAAGAGTGTGCAATGCCAGAAAACACAACTGAGAAGCCAACCAAATACCATAAGAACCGGCTGCAAATAGAGCAATAGTGCAGTAGACATATTGAATAACTTGACATCACCAATGCAAGATAGAGCATCATACTGTAATAACACAACTTCACTCACTTCAAATGCACAAAAATTATCAGAGAAATCAGCAGTAACAACCCGTGCAATAACTCCCACTTCAAAATCAAAAACTTAATAACATCATGCAGATAATCTATCTTCAAGGTAGCACACCAAAGCTCTCTCCTTTTGTTTCTATCAAAACATGAATTCAAGCAGCTTTCATATATATGACTTGCACTTATTTTCACACACAACACTCAATTTCAAAGATCAAAAATAAGTCCCATCCATACACGATGAGGTTAATACTACCAGTCACCTTCCTTCATCGAAACAAAAACATCAAAACATATCCCATGAACATACACAGTTCTCAAGACTGCTGTAGCAACCTACTTAGATCACTATAACATACTCAGAAGACCAAAACACTCAATTCCTTCATAACAGCTTGCAAAAGACATTGTAAGTATCTTCATTCAACACACAATCTTAACTCAGCTTCTTCATGCATGAAAGTCTTGATACTCTTCTCCCATACAAAAAATATAACTTGAAATCATGTAAACTGCATAATTCATTGTCAATTTGTTCTTGTACACTCAACCTCAGTCCATATGAGAATTTATATTACCACACCAAGAACGATGAAAAAATACCAAAGATATTTAATCTCAGCCCTCACACAACACTGAATAAAATCATCACAGAAATAACTCATAACATCAAACATGTTTTTCAATCACTATTCTCCAAAGATAAATACATCAACATCACTTCAAAACAAAGGCTTTCTTATCTTTAATATATTGAGGAACTCATCTATATGTGTCCATACCGCTCAAAGATGTCATAAGGATATACCATTATTTCCAAAACCCAAGCATCCAAAAGGTTCATTTAAAAACAAAGTGCACTGTCATTTCAAAAGCTTCTGAAAACTGTCAACCACTAAACCAAGCAAAAACATTCCTTAATGCAGATATTTATCCATTACTTTTCAAATCGGATGATTACCTTTTTCAGAAATAACAAAAGGTTAAGGAATTTAAGCCATTTCTCTTCCTTCAAAATACTATCCAGATTACTGGCAAGACACTAGATTCATCAGCACCTTAAGAATTGAGCATCAACCTCACCAAAGATCTGTCAATGTACTTCTAACTTGTATTACAAAAACAGAATGAAATAGTGGCATTTACAAGCCATTTCTCTACATCTTATATCACCAAAAGCAAATACAAGATGTCATACCTCATTCTAGACTCCATAGGGGTAAAATATATTACCATAATAGACTCCCCCTAAGTCTTTGCTTCTTCTCAACTGGAAGGCAACTCTTGTGCAAGGAGTGCACAAGGAGTTTTCTCAGAAGAATCTTTATTGCTCTTGTCATTTTGATTTTTCTTTCTTCTCCACTCCAATGAAGACTTTTTCACTTGTTTGCTTAAAGTACCTATCTTTCTATTGAATCTGCATTGTTGTACTTTATGTCCAATGTTATTACATCTGAAACAAATGACTTTGTGATTGTTCTGAGAAATAGAATACTTCCTATAGACATTTCCAGCATTGTTCCCTACATTATTATCTCTTGTATTTATTCTACAGTCTCTTCTCAAGTGACCAAAATTGTTACAGTTGTAACACACCACATCCTCATTTCTAGGGACATTAGATTGATTCTTATTTGACCATCTTATGCAATCAATTGCCTTATGACCATAGTCATTACAAACATAACAATATCCTTGGAAAGAATGATTATACCTGAATGAATGATCATGCCAAGGATGTGAAGATCTGAAGACATTTTTCCTTTCTCTATGAATACCTTTAGATTGTCTTCTAGTGTCAATGTTATCCTTTGATGCAACAATATTGTAGCCAAGATCAACCTTCATTCTTGGTATTTGCTTGGCTGTAAAATTCTTTCCATTTGAAGTAGTAAACATTGTTTCATGTTTAGCTTTTGTCTGCAGAGCTTTGTCCAACCTCATATCCCACTCCTGTAAGATCTTTAGAATGCTTTTTCCTGCCCAACATCTCATTCAATATATTAGTACTATGATCAAATTTCTAAATTTTAATAGATTGAGCCCTGATGCATTCAAGCTCTTTTCTTAAAGCAACTACCTCTTCTTCAAGTTTTAGACAAACAATCTTTTTAATCTCCAAATCAGAACTCACAACATCTGCAATCCTCTTATATTCTTCAATTTCAATTTTCTAACTAATAATCATATCATTCTTAAGAGTTAGTTCTTTTAACAAGGAATCCTTATCTGAATATTTCTTTAAAGAACCAATCTCATTTTCTAGTTTATTACACAATTCATCCTTGTCTTTTAACTTGACTTCCAAACTCTCTTCTTGCTAAAGTTGTCTTGTTAAAGACTGGTTTTCTTTTCTAAGCTGCTTAATAGTATCTAAGGCACATAGGAGTTCACCTTCCAAATCAACCTCACTTTCTGGTTCATCATATTCCTAGTCAGAGTTAACTTCACCCAAAGATTGATCTACTTTTACACAAGTTTCTTGATCATTTAAATATTCATTTATGATCTCCTTGGACTTCTTTTCAAAACTATGAAGGTTTACACCTTCTTCACTCTTAGATGTTTCACGACTTATTTTGGTATCCAAAGATATCTCCTCTTGTAACTCACTATTTTGATTCATTTCATTCAACTTGTCCCAAACTTCCTTAGCACTGTTGTAATGAATGACTTTTGTAATGAGTTTATTTCACAAGTTATTAAAAATAGCATTTATAGCTCTAGTATTGAATTCAAGAGCTTTCATCTCCTCAAGAGTGGAAGGAGGTGTTGCAGATGTTGTACAACCCTTTTCTACTACAGCCCACACATCAGATCCTAAATAAAGTATGTTTCCATCCTATGTTTTCATATAATAAAGTTTGTTTCTTCAAACTGAGGAGTTCCAGATCTAGGATACTCTACCATTTTAGAGCTACTGTTTATGAACTCTTCCTCGTTGTTACTTATACTAGATTCAGGTTGAACATGATGAATAGCATTTTGCTGAGAACATCTTTCTCCCTTATTCCTTCTATTCTTTCCCATATTAACCAAAGTACTCCAAGAAACCAGGAACAATCCTAGGTGGTTTAGACCTATCAGAGGACCCTAGGCTCTGATACCAATTTTTGGAGTTATGGACAGACACTGAGAGGGGCGGGGGGTGAATCAGTGTAAACGCTTTTTCAACTTTGACCAAGATTTTTCATTCTGATTTCCTTTTCTTTCAACAATAGAGTAGAGTAATCACTTTTGAAAGAACAAAGATATGACAACATTAACTCAGTCTATTAGACAACTTATGAAAATATGATTTGAGTGAGATATCTTGCATTTTCCAAAACATAGCTCAGATTTGATCTCAATATTACTCTGATTAATGCATTCATGAGTTGAATGTAATCATTCATAAACAGAATTGAGAATAGTAATAATCCCAATAGTGAACAGAAACAACAACACAGAAAATTAGTGAGCACATAGAAGAACAAAGAGACAAAAGATTTGCCAAGTGGAAAACCCTCTTGGGGTAGAAAAACCACTCCTAAACTGCCTTACTAGCTTAATCTTCAAAAACCACTGTTAACAATGCCTTATAGGCTAATTTTTGAGCACCAACTCAAGGAGTACCAACCCCTCATTTTGAAACACCAATTTCAAGGAGCACCAACCCCCATTTTGAAACACTAGTTTCAAGGAGCACCAACCCCTCAAAATTATTTTCAGAACAATAATAATATTTTAGAGGATCTCTCTGTTTTCAGTTAAGCTCATAACACTCTGCTTTTAATACCCTAGGAACAATATTCCAGAATTACATCTAGTTCCCTAATTTTTGTATTACAAAGTTTTCCAATACATCAATTAATATGGCCACAATAACTTTCTCTCATAATTTCTAGCCAACAGCCTTTCAGTATTCACAACACTACGTTTTATACATTTTCAAGTATGTTTGTTATGAAGAAATCTTCAGAAAGCATTTTTCACAAGATTTTGATACTCTCTTGTTAATTTTAGAATATGAAGCTAAATAATGACAGACTGTAGATGATGGTAAAAATCAGTAGTAACGTTTATCCAAAGAACTACAAATCATCCATTATTTCAAAAACCCAACTGCTCAAAAAGGAAACTCAATGAATATTCTGCCATGTAATGGTTCTGAGATTCAATGCCAATCCATGATGTCAGCATGCTACTATACTTAGAAAAATCCATGCTGGCCACAATGTATGAGTCTTCGTTAATCATTTGTTGAGACAACAGTCGAGTATGTCGAAGGCAATTATAATGTTGATCATTCCTTTGGTCCCTGTGTGTCGCCATGACCTTCTGCCATCAGGGAGAAACCATATCAAAGATCTTTATGTTTCCCTGAGATCACATTTCTGTTAAATTTGTTTCAGTCGCTGAGACACTAGAGTCTTTCTCACTGAGATGCCCTTTTGTTCCATTCACTATCGCTATAGCCTTTTGATATCGGAGAGAAATCTTCTAGACAGGTCTTTGTTTTACCGAAAGTCATTCTGAGTCGCTGTGACATCCTACTGTCGGGGAGACATTATGTAGATTTCATTATGTTTCGCCAAAAGTCCACATGATACATTTTGGTCACCATGACATAAGGTTTTTCTTGCCGACGAGTCCATCCCTTCTATATATGTCGCTGTAACTTCAAACCATCAGGGAGACATCTTGTAGATCATTTCATGTCATACCGAAACACCCTGAATTCACCTCAGATTGCCAAGAGAGAACAAATATCACAATGATAAAGTCCTTTTGAATTCCATCGGCGAGACATATCAAAGTCGGGGAGACCTCTTGTAGAGCACACCATGTCTTTCTGAAAGTCTTCATCCACTTCTGTGTCGCTGAGACAAGTCAAATCCAATATCGACAAAATCCCCCATTGTGCTCCATCGGCGAGACCGAAGGTCACTCGCTGAGACCTCACGCCGAAAACCCCAACTCTTATCGAGATGCACACCTTTACGTTGTCAGTCGGCAAGACAAGAAAACCTCGCCAAGATATTATATCGAATGAAATCTCTCACCGAAAAGCACCCATTTGTTGCTGATCGGTAAGACAACAAGGTCTCGCCAAGACATTATATCGATAGCCATTAGTTTTTCCGATAAGACTCCATATGCCTACGGTCAGTGAGACACACTTGAATTCGCTGACATACTAAACCGAATACACCAAGTCTGGCCGAAGTGAAACCCTAGATGTGATGTTCGGTAAGACACTCCTGAGAACCTATTGATGAAGAGCCCCTGTCGGCAAGACAAAACCACTTCGTCGAGACCTATTCTAATACCGCCCAACTCTTACCGATAGACTTTCACATGCATTAGTCGGTGAGACATAACCCTTTTCACTATGACCCTTCACCGAAGCCTTAAACTCTTGCTGATATGTTCCCATTCAACCTCCGATCTGTGAGACAAAGAAATTTCGCTGTGACCACATACCGAAGCCTTAAACTCATGCTGATATATCCTCTATCACTGAGACAATACCATCCTCTCGCCGAAAGTCCCTCATAAGACTTAGTCGCCAAGACTTGACAGGTTCACTAAGACATCATATCGATGCCGCAACTATTGTCGATATGAACTTTCTTGTGCCGGTCGCCAAGACACAAAGCACTCGATGAAACAACATGCCAATAGGGATTACTTATGCCTATGTACCACCTCATGTATTAGTCAGCGAGACCCGACTCATTCGGTAAGACCTCTCAACGGTGAACAAACCTCATGTCGATAGACTTTTCTTCTGTCACCAAGACCACGATCAATGTCACGCCGAAAGCTGCCTATATGTAAAAAAAAAAAATCATGACATCAAAAATGTTTTTCTGATAGGCAACATAGACATTTATCAGAAAAATGGGTCGGGGAGACCCTAGCATTTTCACGCCGATATGTTTTTTTTCTGTCACCGAAACAATGTACAAAAGATAACCTGTGACTGCACGAAGCTCAAACTGATCAATACCATAGGATATTAAAAATATAAATGTAAACTATCCACTAAATGCCAAGACATGTAAACCATATAGACAAAGTTGTACCAAGATAAAGCATGAGAAACCAATCTAAAATAGTCAACAAGTAGAATCAACTAAAAGGGATTTTGTCATCAAGGACAAACCATGTGATCACAACTGAGATCCAACATGAAGTATGGGTACCATTGAGCATTTTGTTTTCTGATAGGAGGTATTATAGAAAATATCCTTTGATTCTAGATCTTCCCATTGTTCTTCTTAGCTTCAGTCTTTTCTAGTTCATTGATCTTCTTTTTTGCATAAGGTGTCTGAATTGCTTTTGAGCTTTCTCCTTTTTCAAGTCTTAGACCACCTTTGTCTTTAGATGATTTCTGACCTACAATCAACTCATTAAGGATTGTATACCTTGTCTTGAATTTTTCTTCATGTCTTCTTACCTTCTCCAAATCTGATCTTAGATTTACCACTTCTTGGTCAAGCCTCATGCATTCCTTAGATTTGATTTCTATCATTGCATTTAGACATTCCTCAACTCTTTCATTTTCTTCCACTTACACTTTTAATCTAGTGATATCTTCATTTGCTTGCTTCAATAGTTCATTGACTTCCTTATTCCTTTCTCTAATTTTTTTGATCTATTCTCTCAACTTTTTGATGCACTCATTTGCCTCTTTAAGATTTTCCTTTAGATCTCTATTTTCATCTTCAAATTTGTTAAGATCTTCATGAGAAACTTTGAGTTCTTCTTTGTCAATCATACAATCTTCTTCTACGTATTCAATAGTAGGAATCTCTTCCAGAGGAATAGGAGACTTTCTATCATCCATGTGTTCAATCTCCAAGATCTTCCCAAAGCAGTCAAGCTCCTTCCAAGGATCCAAGCTCTGATACCACTTGTTGAACACTTAGAACTCTAAGAGGGGAGGTGAATTAGTATTCAATTAAACCATTCATACATTAGCCATCCAATTACCAAAAAAAATTCAACTACAATAACGAATGAAAGAATGAAACATCCACAAGATCACATAACACATGAACACCTAGATTTTTACATGGAAAGCCCAAAATGGGAAAAACCACAGTGAGGGTTAGCTCACAATATATTATATTTGGATATAGTATATTACAAAAATGCTTACTACAAGCGAACTCACTATCTAGTCGACACACTTTCCAGAGAGAATAAGATAGAAGAAATAAGGGGTGTATCACAACCTATTGAACTATTACAAATGCATCTACAATATGTTGGATTAAAGTTCCAATGAAGTATAAAATAATTTATGTGTTGATCTAGATCAATGCACTACTCTGCTCTCAATCCACACAATTTGCACAACTATAATCACATTCACATCACATACATATAGGTGAAATACCATATATGTCATCTATCACACATTACTTGCACCTCTCCCTCAAAACACAAAAATCAATCTCCTATATATATCCTCATCAAGTCTAACTTCAATTAGGTTGGCCTAATTGGAAGTAACACACAAAATTGAACTTGTTGTACTCAAATAATTTCATCAACATCTCATGCCTTAATTCAAAATTCAATTCTCCTCAATATAGGTTGGGATGGACCCAATATAGGTCTTATATAATATTTCAACACATATTAATCCTTCAAACATGTTAGGTTGTCCCCAAATAAGACATAAACACAAAACCTTCATCTATTTACCCAATTCGCCACATGAGGAACTCAAAAAATCAATCTTATCTAGAATTCCCACTCAAATTAAATATAATAGCTTATGTTCAACATCACAACATAAAATAATCATCCACAAATGAATGTGGAATCTCCCACACTAACACTCTATACAAAAAATAACTGTAATATAGAGAACTAAACTCTATCATTCATATCTTTAATGATACTTCACTAAAAAACAAAGACTCTTGGATTTAGATGCATTTGATGGTAACCAACAAAATGTTAGAAACACAGAGTGATATCTCTATTTGTGGTGGAGTGCGGACCCAAAAACTGACACATTGAACCCCTATACTGGCATATTTGATACTTAGGCAATTTTTTGTGTAGCAATACTTTTCGTACCAAATTATTCTATACAAATGTCTTAAAAAAACACTTATAAATCTTGCTATAATGATCCATAGCCATGTTGACATCAATAAAAACATTGGATCATGCAAAATATACAAACCATGCTACATACCATGCTCATGTTGTCAGATAGCATAATCAATGACAATCTTCAAACAATCTCTCCCTTTATAGAATCATCAATGACAACCTTCCAAAAAAGAAAGGAAAGGATTTAGTTATTTGATAACCTAAAGAGAACAAAGGAGACTAGATACAATTTTAGGTTTTGGTCTCTAATAATTTGTCTTGTATTTTATTTTCTAAATAAATTACCTAGTTTCAAGGGAAAGATCTAGGAACAAAACTCTCTAGTTGTCACACAAATCAGGACCCACATGAGAGGGTTCAATGACACTAAGGCTTAACTAGCTACATATTGAGGTTTCTTCAAGAAATTGCAAGTGGTGATGTAGGATAGGGAAAGATTTCCCTTTGACTTAGTGAGAAGTTACAAAGATGAAATAACTTGTTTCTCGATAAATATTTATGTTATATTGAAGTAGTGGAACCTAGGACATCTTGGATTGACAAATTGCCTTATGAGGTTTCTCCTGATGAATTTAAAGCATATATTGAAAACCTATTGAACAAACCAAAGGATCTTGCAAAAAAAAGGTTTGGTACTTATAAAGAAATAATGGATAGTATTATCAAGAAGAAGTAGAAGAAACTAGTGAGAAGAGGGTTGATAAGATATTTGAGAAGATGGGAATTCCACAATACTCCAAGATGAGACCACAAACCTCTACCCAAGATCTAGAGAACATTCCCTCAGATTCTACATAATATATTGGAGAGAAGATTCCTAGAAGATCAAGAAGATCAACTTCTACTACTACTGCTCCTCTACAACCTACTAAAGTCACACAAGCTGAGAAGAAGCATCATAGGATTAAGCAGAAATACAAGAGAAATAAGACTGAGATAGAAGAAATAAAGGAGGAAGAAGAAAAGGGTGAGGGTACTTCCAAGCCTAAAAGGAAAATTATGGAGAAGAAAAGTTAGAAAACTCCTCCAGCACCTCCTCAACATGAGCCTATCCAGTTGGATGCAATCTTTAATGTGATTGTAACTAATGATCTATTAAGAAAAACACCTACATTGAATTCATATGTCCCTCCTAAGTACCAAACGACCATTGAAAGGGAAATAATTTTGTACATGATCATGAACAATGTGGCTCTCATCAAAATCCTTGAGATTTCTATAGAGAATCTAGCTAAAGCCTTGAGGGAGAAAAGAGAAAAAGTAATTGAAATTGATGATGAGCTTAAGAAGGAAGGAATTGAAAAATATGGTTCTTCCATGTCTTGGGAAGAAAAAGATGAGATACTTCAGGAATAGGCTTAGAAATTGAGATCAAATCAAAGAGTAGAAATTCTCATGAGTATGGTGAAGGTAGATAAGGACAAAATTTAGGAGATTGAAGAAGTGACCAAAAAAATCATTGAGGAAATAAGAAATGTTGAAGATGTGGAGCAACCACATGTGTCTCCCCAACACAATATTGAAGAAAAGGGAGCATAAGAAGATAAAGAAGAGGTGGAAACACCTGATGAAGAGAATGCTTCTCCTGAGCATGTTAGGCATGATATCCCTCCTCTAGAGACCACTGGTCAGTAGGGTTAGAAAATAAAGAAAGACACATCTATTTCTAGAGCTCATGCATAAGAGACTCTAAGGGTATCTATTTTTGCATCCCTCATTGACTCTATTAAAGAGTTTCTTGCATAGTAGAAGCATATTTAGCATACAATTTCTCCATAACTACTACAATTTCCTATGTTTAATGGGAAATTCAATATGTCAAACATCTCACCATTGAAAAAATTGAAACTTGTTGATATATTTCACTCTTCGGTAAGGGAATAGATATTGCAGCAATAGATTGATAGTACAAAAAACATTGTAGGAGGTGGTCAAGATCCTAGAAGTTGAAATGCCTAATGAAAAAATGGATTCATCTCTTCCGCTTACTCAATAGATCAAAAAATTAATGGATTCCTTTAAGGAACACTTTTCTTATTTGGAGAATCAAGTTGAGGTGAAGATTTTAAAAAATAGACTATTTGAGGCATCTAGTAAATATGCAAAGGTACATGGGAAGTTGAAAAAATGTATAGAAGACATTCAAAAATTTATGGAGGAGGCTAAAGTATTATACCTTTTTTTGTCTATAATGGCCTACTACATCAAAAGCTCTTAAGGATCATATCAATGCAATAGAAGTGTAGATCACAAATGTGGTTGCTAGTTAATATTTGGTGTAGGAAAGTGATGGTGCTATTAGGGTACAACTTGAGAAGCTATACTCCCAGCTATAACAAGTGCAAGATCAAAGGTAGTAGATAGAAATTCAAGTGAAAAAGTTGTAGGAGGTTGTAAATATAAAGTTGGCATCTTTAGCAAGTCTCTTGACATGAGCTAAAGGAGTGGAGAAAAAAATCATATTTCATCTTCCTTGAAAGAAGTAGAAGAAATCCATGCCCATCTGGTGAGTTAGATCCAAATTGCTCCTTGACTCAGCTAAAGTCCATCTATAAGAATATTATTCCTTCTAGTTAGATTTTAATATGTATAGTTGAGATTTTGTAACTTTTTGATATGTAATCATATAAAGTAGATAAGTGTTTAGCATTCTACATATATAGATATTTTTGGAGTAAGGGGAGTGAAGTGTAAAGTGTGTAGAGATATGGGGAGTTCATATGTTTTTGTGAGGACCATCTACCCTTTTCCTTTAATGTCAAAGGGGGAGGGATAATTGAATATTCAATAATTGTTGCCATCAATGACAAAGGGGGGGGATTGTTGGAAAATATCTGGATAGTGTGTTGTCATCTATGTCAACCTTTTTCGGTGTTGTCATTGATGTCAATATTTATAGATATCATATATTGTTGAATGTCAAAGAGATGTAAGATTGTCTTATCTACTGAAGTTCATAATTAGATGTTATCACTGGTACACCATTGTACACCATCATTCAAAGTTCATGGTTGGATGTCAAAATTATTGGTTGAAAAAGATATTATCTCTCTAAGGTACAAGATTGGCTACAAAGGAGCTTTGTTAGATGCCCTGCATTCCTCACTAGATTATTTTTTGTTCTTGCAATTTAAAGAATAGCTCTACACAATTGAAAGGTATGCATATTCCATATATTTGTAGACATGCAAAATTAACATTATGCATTCGATCGGATTCAGTCAAATTATATGTCACATTAGGACCATTCATCAATTAATCAAGTGCATTTTCATCCATTCAAATAAGCATTATCATTCAACCTTCATCTTGCATCATCCACTTAATTAAATAAATCAGGACTTCATTTCAATCAAATCCTAAATCATATTCCATCATTTTCTAATTTAAATAAATCAATTATCAAAGTCTTGAAAGTCAAATCATCTAATCAGCATTAAATCAGCATAATCATCATCTAACCCTGATTAAATGTTAATCCCATCCCACTTGCATTATCTAGATATCTCCACTTGCACAATAAATCAATTTTATTGATTTATTAAAACCTCATTTTCCCTCAACATGACAAGTCAAACATGGCATTTATTGCGTTTTTCTTGTCCCCCTCTCAAAATTTATTGCAAATTTGAATTCAAATTCTCCCTCTCATGGGAAGTCTTCCCAAATCTTGCACAACCATTGACTACTCAACATTTGACAAGTGTCATCTTCTCATTTGAGGATCTTTAGTCCCACATTCACCATCTTGGCCAATCTCTCATCAACAAAATCTATAAAATGAGGCCTTCATTTTCATTCAAGGATCCACAATTTTATGCAAGGTTACTCTCTTCATTTGAGATTTGATCTTGTCCATCATCACTCCACCATCTTCATAGCATTTTCAATTTGAGCTTTGATCAAGGGTTGGGAAAGGTCACTAGCACATGCACACCAAATCCAACTATGGAATAGGTAGCTTGCTTTTGGTTTTCATAATGCTTTAGTCTTTTTATCATCATTTGTGGCATTTTGAAAGCATTTGCAATGTATTTCATAGAGGTATTTTGATAGAGTTTGTAAGGCACTAACCCATTGTTTGAAGTTTAGTTGTTTGCAGATTTTAATAGGATGCCTACATTTGGTGCTAGAAGGAGGGCATAAGATGCATTATGGTTTTAGCAATCTTTATGCCTATGGAATTCAGTTTTACGTTTGCTAAATCCATTTAGTTTTAAAATCTTTTCGAAACAACATCGTACTTCTGGTTTTAGCATTGGAATTCAATTTTAGGTTTACTAAATGCATTTAGTTTTAAAAGTTTTAAAGTCATTGCATTCTGGTTTTAACAATCAGCTTTAGGCCTTTTGAAATTTGTTTTTGCACAGGACCAGCAATCATGGCATTTCATTTAAATTTATCTTTACACCTGCCAAACACACTCGCTTAAGAGCTTTTATGAATGTTGTTGCCAATCTTTGAAGCTAACGTCTTTTACTTTGAATCTTCATCTGCCAAATACGTATGCCTTAAAAGTTTCTATGACTGTAGAATACAGCTCTACCCCTACTGGTTGCGTTGATTATTATAAACATTAGACTTGGTAGAAATTGGTTTTGCACCTGCTAATTACATTTGCTTGTAGGTTTCTAAAGCCTTTTTCAACCAATCCACTTTGTGCATATCACACAATCACTGCATTTCAGGAGGCCGTAGTTCTTTAAAATGCTAAGACAATCACGTGATTTCTTTCTTTAAAGCATTCTGTCACACAGTCCGCGCACTTTGTCTGTGCTTCTAAAACTGTCAACAGTTCACGTACCTTGTCTATACATCTGTATTTTGCATGCATAAACATACATTAGGGCAGCTACAACTACAACGCCTGATAGAAAATCCCCATTCGATGGATGCCTCAAATTCTGGATGCCTCGAATTCTGATAGAAAAAAAAAAAACACTCCAATTCTGGCGCAGGCAGCTTGAATGCTAGTAAAGGTTATAGGATTTGGCTATACACCAGCGAATTGACATTTGTTTGAAAGTTTCTAGAGCCTTTTCTGCAAATCTAGTGGACGCATATCCTACAATCATAAATGCGACAAATCCACCATTACTGTCAATCGAAGCAATAAATTTATTCACATTCTCTGACATCAGAAACAAAGTGGATCAAGTAGAGATATAGTGTTCCTTGTGGTGCACTTCTCACCCATATACGTTGCTGGTATAAGTCTGCGCAGGTTTCCTCTTTCTTAATTTAAAAGGAACATTGATGTCTTAATCAATTGGTCTTACATCTGCCAAATGCATTAGCCTGATAGTCTATAAAAAGAGCCATTTATTCGTTGCTAAAATTCGCTGCTATGACTTTCATCAAGTTTTGTTTCTGTATGCGCCAAAGATAAACTAACTGACAGAGTTTGATACAGGAAAGGTTTGAGGCGAAAGCATCGAGGAACTCACAAGTGGCGCTAGATTTTGTTTCTCTTTTGCACACATCCTCCTTTTGTGTATCTTTTGACAGGCGCTGGAGAAGATTTTATTTCATTAAAGCTTTAATTGAATTCGTTGTCCAAATTGGTTGATAATATTCTTAAATGCGTCTGCAATGTATTCTGCCAAGATATGAAATATATTTAAGTATTCTCTGCATGTAATGTTTGATTTTAAAGCTTCCAAAATCTCTGATAAGATCATCATTCTGCTAGCGCATTTATTTGGTCCATAGGTTTATCGTTGGCTGCAGGTATTGGAATGCATATTAACTCCACCACTGCCCAGGCTAGAGAAATTGTATGATCAAGCTAGGAGAAATGATTTCCATTTCCACTGACCTCAGCTGTATGATAGGGCGTCTGCCAAGTTTATTTTAAAAGTGGAAAAGATACAAATACATGCACTGATTCTTTTATTATCTGTGTTTGGTGCATTTATGGCGCGGCTTGCTTATTGAGTGCATTTATGGTGAAGACTTTGAGAAACACATTGTACATGGAAGTTTTTTTATCATGATTTATGTTGTGATTTGTTTGATTCTTTTTCTTTAAAAAAAAAAAAATGTCTTCATTGATCGTGATCTGGTGGAATTTTTTGTGCTTGCCAAAGATGCTAACATGTCAAATTTTTTTTGCTTTAAATATCCTTATTAGTAGTCTTTTATGTTAAATCAACTTGAAAACCTTTTAGCCACTCTTCCCCTTTTAGTGCTTATTATCTATTTGACTTATTAGCATATCAAGTTGTTGACTTATTGACTTTAAAGACCATTGCTCTTGAACATCATTGTTATATATTTAATTTTTGGGATCATACATTTTGATAAAAAGGGGTAAGGATTTTAATATTGGTTGACAATTTTGATAGGTACAAGCGAAAGGAAAAGGTACCAAAAGCGAACAAAGGCAAGTGAACAAGGTACAAACAAACAACGAGGTACAAGGAAAGTTTAAAAATCAACAAGGAGGAGGCTAGCAAACGAAGACGAAAGGAGGATGATTTTTTTTGAAAACACAATGTGTTTTTTAACACTTTAAGTGTTGATCAACACTACTTCACGAAGTTGTTTATCCTTTCGTTTTAGAACACTAATTTTCATTTGGGTCTAAAATGAACAATTTGATTTTCATTGCAAGGGGCTTAAAATGAATCTTAGGACAAACTTACTAGATTTTGTTTTGGGCTAAAAATTGGACAAGCAATCTTCATATTTCATTTGGTGCTTAAAACGAACTCACAATTGCTTTGAAGGTTATAAAACGAACAAGTGTTTGAATTGTGTGATCTTTCTTTTGAGTAATGTGATCCTCCCCTTGTTTCAGAAATCTAGGGTGCAAGAGAAACACTCAAAATACATTTTATTGCTTTGAAACACTTCAATTTGGGCTTAAAAATTGAACATCTTGTGCGAGTGTGAGTAGGGGCATTTTCGTGTACATTCTCTTTCTTTGTGCCATCAAAGATCGATCGAGTTACGGATTGTGTCTTTTGCTCGCTTGTTTATCTGAGGGCCTCAGCCTTTGGGGAAAAAGTACTCACCTAAGGGATCTACTCAACCGTAACACTCTAAAGCCAAGAGCATTTAGCCTGATATAAATGAGGGTTTTGGTTAAACGCCATAATCACGCCGGGTTGGCTCCGGAAGATGGATCCGAAGGGGACTTCTTGTCAGATAATAATCTCCACTTAACGGAAAGTCCTTACTAGAACCTATGTGCTAGGACTTTTCCCAAAAATCCTTAATGTATTTGTTGGTGCAAGAACGGGCCGCTCAAGCCACCCCACACTCTTACGGGTCTTCTAGTAGAGATGGAAAGCATGCCATGGGAGTTTCATATGGGTGTTGATGCTGGCTGCCCCATTGACGCTTAATGAGCCGCGGAGGGGAGCCGGGGTCACATCTAAACCATCCGCCAGGAGATAAGCCGTAGCTGGACTTGTCCAAGTGGGAATCCAACAACATTGGTCTTACACATCCATAGGGCTTGTAATTATTCTTTTTCTGAAAACACAGTGTGTATTCAAAAACATTTTGCAAACAAACATTCAACATGATTCTCAAAATTTCAAACCCTCTTGAAGACAAATATCATTGACTCAATCCATATGTTAATGCTTTCCCTACTGGATTCACGTCAGAGAGGTTCCTAAGCATTGGATTATACCTCAATTTGTCTTCTTGAGTAAACAATAGGAAAACCCTTGCCTTAAGTTCATTGAATTTCCACATAAAATATCTTGTGGGTTTAAAGAAATTAAGACATTGGACATATTAGTTTGAAACTTTAATCAAAGAGAGTGTTTTTGGTAAAATAAATCCATTAAGCAAAGCTAAGCAAAATGAACTTTCATGTGTGTTGAAGACTCCAAATCCCAAAAAGCACAAATCATTGATTGGAAATCCAAAATGTTCAAATCATTCCTTGGTTACAAAGGTCTTTAGGAAGCATATGCATGCTCTTCAATACCTAGGTCTAGGAAAACAAAGTGGTCTTTTTAGGTTCATCTAGGGATCAAAACAAACCAAACCTCTTTCATCCATCTTTCAAAACATCCAAACATCCATCTCACAAGTCATCTTTTGAAAAACCTTGAAATCATCCTTGAAATGCTAGGCTTTATGACAAAATCAAGCAATCATTCAAACTCATTGAGATCAAGTCCTTGAAAACATTTATCAAAAACACCTTTGGCTAGGAATGTGTGAATGCATCCTTTTGCATATCTTTAGTCAAAGTCATCCAAATCATCTTGTCTAGCTTAGTGTATGTAGATGAATCCTTCTCCATATACTTAGTGAAACAATCATTTTGTTTGGGTAGGTGTGGGTAGATGCATCCTTCTCCTCACACATATCCAAATCATCATCTTTTGAACACAACTATCCTTTAGATCATCATCAAACATCTTAGGGTCTTTTTGTTCAAAATCCAAAATCAAAATCCAAATCAAGATCAAGGACAAAGTCTCAAAATCCAAAAAATCAAACCAATCAAAAATCCAAAGCCTAGTATTTCATTCAAGATCTATCAAAAGTCAAAACATCCATAACATCCATCTTTGAACATCACCATCATATCATCATCACATTTGATCCTAAAAGCATCCTAAAACTTTCACTTTGGGACATAAAATAGAGATTAATCCAAGGAATCAAGAGATTCATCTCCCATATTCTCAAAGATTGATCCTTGTTTTATGGTTCAAACGAGATCTCAATACAAGAAGAGTATGGAATCCCACAAAGAAACTCCCGCTTCAAGTGACCTTAGCCAAACAAACGAGAAATGAATCTCAGAGAATCAAGCAATCCATTGATCCCTCATCATCGCAAAATCCGCAAGAGGAAAACCAAGGAGAGGATCTTACCCTTGGAATGTCTCACGAAGAAATAACTGAAATGCTCCAAAATATAGACAATAATAGAATCATCAACATCATGATGAGGCTTAACCTTTTGTTATACATGCTTGAACTAGTAAAACAAGGCTTGCCTTCGGATTTTGATGTGACTACTATAGTAGAGACATCTTTTTCACCAATCTCATCCACCATCCCCATTTCATCTACACCCCCATCTCAAAACATCACGGAAAATATCCCACAAATCACGACATCGATTGCTCCAACTCAACCCAACGTTAACAAGGGAAACACATTCCTCAATGAACTTCAATCACATCCCCTTGTGAATAACCAAAACTTGGACGCAAACACCACAATGGAACAAAACATCCTCCATAATCCATTACACCAAAATGTTCCTCTCACTTTACATTATGACCTATCATCAACATCTTTTCACGGAGCACCACAAACACCTCTTCTCACAAATTCACAAGAGGAGGGAGACATATTCGGACAAGGGGGCATTTTCAACACCACAACACTCTCGCAAGGGTTCACCCCCCTTACATTTCCACCTCTCCCACCATCACCATTGTCATCAACACCACTCCTTGGTTTAGGGCTTCCCCCTCTACCGAGTATCCATCAAACATACATCCCAACCATCAATCAAAACATCTTGCCAAACGCTCAAAAATTATTGTTGACATCACAACAACAAACGACAAACACACAAGCAATGGCAACATCATCAAACACCCCCAAAACATTGCAAAGTGTGGTCTCTCAAGGGCCAATCACATCAACAACGCCACTTACCACATCAACAACACCATCCACCAATCACCACATCAACACGACAACACCATCCACCAACCAAATAATCAACACAACATCATCATCTACCACCATTCCAAATCCACCACCACCTCCACCACCACCAACATTCACCACATCAAACCAATTCGATGCAACATTACAAGCCGCTTTTCAAAGAGGATACCAACAAGTGCAAAAACAAAAATCCGTGCAACAAGCCGCTCAAGCTGCCAAAACCGCACAAGCTGCATTACAAGCACAACAAGCACAACAAGCCAAAGCTTTATTGCAACAACAACAACAACAAGCCGCCCAAGCCGCACGAGCATTGCAAGCACAAAGAGTCGCTCAAGCACAACTTTTATTGCAACAACAAACCGCACAAGCGCAAGCCCAAGCACAAGCTCAATCGCAAGCACAACAAGCACAAGCACAAGCACAACTTCTTGCACAAGCAGCACAATGGCAAGCGTACCAACAAGCATTAAAGCAATATCAAGAACAACAAGAAGCAACAGAATTGGCAGCCCAACAACAAGCGTTGTGGGAACAAGAACAAGCAGAACAACAAGCATTGTTAGATCAACAACAAGTGCAACAACAAGCAGAACAACAAGCGTTGTTAGAACAACAAGAAGTGCAACAACAAGAAAAAATCCTAGCGCAACAACAACAAGAGCAACAACAAGCATTGTTCATCCAAAAGCAAGTAGAAGCCTACTTTGCCCGCCACAACATACCGATACCATTGGACAATGCACAAACCAACCCATCCATCCAAACCACAATTGCAACACCCCAAAACACATTCATTCCACCCCCTGATCCTCAGAATGATATGACGACACAATTCAAGTTGCTCTCGCAACAAGTACTTGATCTCCAATCAGGGCGAACAACCAAAACACAAAGCAACTTCTGTCCCTATCCATTTGATAGGAGCCTAGACATGAAACCATTCCCTAAGGGATTTGAGATCCCTAAATTTGACAAATATCAAGGGATGGGAAACCCTGAAGATCACATCAGGGAATTCCAAGTTCATTGTATGGAGGTTGCATATGATGATACCTATCTGATGCGGCTATTCCCTAGGAGCTTAGCAGGCAATGCTATAGAATGGTTCTCTCGCTTACCTTCAGGAATTAGGACATTCAAAGAAATCAGAGATGCATTCATTACAATGGATGTTAGTCTCGAAGAACTCTACGCTCTGAAACAAGGAAAGAATGAATCTTTCGCTTCATTTCTTCAACGATGGTGATCCAAGGCCAATCGGAGCAAATGGACCATGCCGTAATAGAGCAACAAGTCTGCACAATCATTACTAACCTTGAAAGCCGCTTGTCATTCCACCTCAAGGTTCAGGGAATCACCACTTATGATCAACTAATCTCCAAGGCGCTTAGCATCGAAAGAGCCCTTGCAACCCAACCCATCGAATCAACATCATATCATGAACCGCAAAACAATCGCCCACCCTCAAATTACAATGATAAACCTCGTACATGGGCTAGAAACAAGAACATCACTAATGATGGCGTCGTTGATGCCAAGGTGGTCATTAGTGGTCCACGCCAAAATACACCCGCACCGCAAATCCAACCACAACGCCAAAACACTCATCACACAACATATCAACCTAACAATAATCCCACCATCAATAACATTAATGACCAAAAGATAATCAATTCCTCAACGAAAACATAAATTCCCAAACTTAAAATACACTACTTTGGGGAAACCACTTTGAGGACATCATGAAAAGCTTAATCGATGAAAAAAACTCATTCAAGTCTTTACATTTGAGAATTACTAAGAACCCGATGTCAAACTTCCTTGGTACAATGAAAATCAACTGTGGTGAGTTCCACAAAACCGCCACACTTACGAAACAATTGTATGAGACTCAAGAACATCATCCAAGATCTCATCGAAAAAAGAATCATAAATGTGGAAGCACCTACTAGGAATTAGGATCTTAAAATCTACACGAATCCGATGCCAAATCATGACAACAAAGGGAATAACAAGGATAAAGGAAAAGGCAGTGTAAATCATGTATACGAAAGAGTTGTTGCCAACCTCAATGAAAACTGCATGGTCATTACCATCAAAGGTTCCTATGCCGAAGACTGTGGAGTCACCACAAGAGGCGGAAAAGTCACCATTGCAGGATCATCCCAACCCAATAGAGTCCCTACATCAAGAGTTGTTTCATATAGCTACAATGTTGTAGACCAACTCAAGAGAATGCCAGCACACATCTCCATCATGGAGTTGTTAAAAATGTCATCGGCCCATAAAAAGATCCTCGAAGAAGCATTAGCCACATCCACCGTCCCCGCAGATCTTGATGCGGAACAATTCCAAGCTATGGTCGAAAACATCATAACACCTAATCTCCTTACATTTTATGACCAAGATTTTCCCACCCAACCAT
>VDFB02230513.1:0-13596 GCA_007258455.2 Sequoia sempervirens | reverse complement strand
ATTATTCTTTTGAGGTGTTCGCTACTACTGCTGCTGTTGCCCACCCTTTGAGGGTGTCTGTTGGTTCCTAGAGGAACCCCCTGTCTACACCTGTCCACCCCATGGACTAAAACCTATTGCGGGAGAACTGCCTATCTGTACTCCTGTGTGACCACCTAACGCCATAACAAGATTCTCTTCCACTATGTGAGCCTTCTCCACAACAACTTCCATAATCTTTGGCTCAAAGACTCTGACTCCACCACTAATGTGGGCATTTAAGCCCCTGATGAAGTGTTGAACCAACATGGACTCATCATCACCAACACCTGCATACTGCTTGAGTTCATAGAATCTACGTTCATATTGCTCAACAGATAGAGCCAACTGACGTAAATCATGGAACTCGTCAGCTTGTCATTGCCTCTAGTGTTTCGATAGGAACCATGCTCTAAACCTCTCCAAGAACATCTCCCAAGACACTGACCCAATCTCTAAGTGGAACTTTTTCTCCTCCAAGTGCCACCAAGTAGAGGCGAATCCTCTCAGATGCATGATAGCGCATCTCGCTCGGGTATTGCTACCGTATGGGTGCATAGTGAAACATCTACCCAAGTCCAATAGCCAGGTCTCTGCCTCTAAACCACCTCCTGTACCATCAAAAGTAGGAGGGCGTGCCCTCAACAAATCCCGCGTGTGTCCTGCAATAATAGCATCCTGATGCACTGTATCGTCTACTCTCCTTGGAGATCTATCACACTCTCTAACAACCTCCTGCTCAACTTCCTGTCTAGGTCCAAGTCGAGCTAGGACCTCCTCTAATAAGGGGCGTAACTGTGAACCCTCTACTCCTGACTATTCTGGAATCTATCCCTCATTCCTCTGATCCAACTGCTATGCCTGATCACTCTGATGAGGGCTCAGAGGGGGAGTAACCTGAGGGATTGGCCCTCGACCTCCACCTCAACCTCTACCATGACCTCTACCATGTCGCCTAGGCATGATCCTACACATAAACAATAACGAGTCTTAGATACTAATCAACCAAGGCTTACAGATAGCGACACTACATACTAGGTCAACCTAATGGGCTCACAATTACCCAGAGCGTCTAGTGTTAGAACCTTGGCTTGGATACCAATCAGAATGCCACATGTCTTGTAACCTAAGGAATGTTGCAATTGTGTATGTAAGTGTAATAATTTTTTATTTTTTTGTAATAATATTCACTTAATTAGTTGCATACATTCACTAAGTTACGCGACGTTACACTACTTGAGATTCCATAGACCACTTTAGTATTTAGCATTGCATATATTTTTTTAACATAAACTTAAAAGTAAACATTGCACAACATTTGAATTCCATTCATGAAAGTATAAAGTACAAATATGATTCTTATATTGCATTTGAATTAACATCACTATACTCATTCATCCGATGAGGTAGATCAAACAATAGATTACAATTACATTTTACAAATGTTCACCTCATAAACAATTGAGGGATGTTACAAATACAAGATTTCCAACAACAAAGAAGCAGCTACATTCAAGTACAAGCTTCCATCTACCTAATCTCTCATTTCCATGATCATAAACTAGGGGACCCAAATGCACAAGGTGCACATTCCACCCAACCATGTGGTAACTGTGAGGTCCACCCCCCATGCTAGGAGATAGTAATATGGTTACCTAACCATAATCTACTAACCCTAGACACAAGTACATACTTAACTAATGGTTACATTGCTTCCAGAATTAAGACAATCAAATATGCTAAGTTCACAAGGTAAACTGTTATTTTAGGTGGAGTGTCATCACAATGTTGCATAGGTTACCCTGGTGTTTCTTTCTAGGTTCTGGCCCCCAACTTGGGTTACCCTGGTAACCTCTTACGAAACTTGGCCCCACATGAAAACTATTGCGGAATCAAATATCTTTTAAAGTAACAAGATATCGATTTGCCATTCCAGGCCTTCTCAACTTATACTCAAGATTGAATTAGCTCTTGAGTCTATAAGCGAGGCATATTAATCTTATTAAAGATTTTAAGCTAACTAATATTTTGTTTAAGTTTCCACTGACTTACTAACTCTTTGTAAGTTACCCTGGCACCACTCTATGTGCCGGTCCTCACACAAAGCCACTCCCCTAAAAATAACAAAGGAATCTAAGTTTCCCTAACTAAGGTAAACAAGGTGCACAAGAATCAACATATAATACCAAACGACACACAACTATCATTAAACCTTTGTTCATAATTCTAGGTGTCAAAACACCATACTATAACATGTGCACTACCCTAGTCAACTCAAGGCTTGTATTTCAACAATAACAACACCCTTACTATACAAACTAATCTGGAAGACTTGTTCATCTAAAACATTCCCAATTTGCCCAATAAAAGAAACACAATTTAAAGCAAATCAAAATCTTTGGGAATCTACATTAGGATTTACTAAACTACCATTCGCATTATGTGTAATGTACTCATACTATCTAGACTTATTGTTTTACGTGCTTTTCTTGGTTACTATGATGATACTGTATTGATTGATGTGGTTAGTCAGATACTATGATGATACTGCTATTGTTTGATATGGTTAGTTTAGATGCTAGACGATGTTATTTCATTATGGACATGATTACTTTATATAACATGATGGTTGATTATATCAGTTGATTTTCTGAATTGTGATATGATGCAATGATTTAAATTAATATGTTAGGAGGTGATTGTTAGTTAGAAATGTAATTCTTTGATTATGCTATAATTGTTAGAATAGGTGTGACGAAGGACTATATAGCATCACTCGTTCTCGAGTGCCCTGTTATGTTGCAATTCCTTCTCACAATGTAGTAACTGGATTTAATGTTTTGATATATATATGTTTATATGCACATGTACACAACTTCGTTTGTATGCAGGATTGCAGGTATAAGTCTCGATTCCACCTGCTTCGGCAGGACAGGGCGAGCACCAAATAACCCAACGGATAAATGTTGATACAGAGGTGACGATGAAGTCCTCCCGTTCCATGATGTCAGGTCGTCTCATTGTTGGTATAGTTGTTGATTTTGTGTAATTGTCGTCTTTGTCTGTTGTGTTTGTGTTTTGTCTTATTTTACTATGAGGGCATTTACAGTTATGTCTAGTCTTTATGTTTGAAATAAATTATTTATTTTAATGTTGGAGTAAATGGTATTTAAATATTTAAATAATTTAATTATTTTTGAAAATCTTACATTTCAATTAAATAATAATTAAATAATAAATCTGTTTAAATTATTTTAATTAATTAAATTTGGTGGTGGATAATTATGTGAATAATTTATTTAAATTAAATATATAATGTGTGGTGCAAGAAAAGTTACAAAACAGGAATTAAAGTAATTAAAACAAATAAAAGAATTAAAAGACAGTGTGAGCCAATAGGGTTTGAGTGTTGAAAAGAAAGCTTGTTTTAAAGATTGATTTTTCCTTTTTATCTGGATTTTTTGGAGGAGAGCTTGGGAGAGATGAAGAATATATTTTATCTAATTATGAATTCTGGGAGTTCTCACACACACACCCAGAGGAATAGAAGTTGAAGTGCTCAGGTGAAGGTGGATTTCGTTCTGGACTAGGATTGGAATCGGATTCGAAAGCATCGTAGCCGCTGTGCATCTTCACCCGTGATTGGACCCGTGTGTTCCTCTCCTCGTTGTTCTCTCATACCTTCACCGCTTCGTGAAAATAAAAAATAGAGCTTATTAAAATAATTTTTGTGAATATAGAAAAACTTCATTGCAACCCAAAACTAGGGCAATTGGATTGCTAGGAAAACAAAGATAATCATTGTTAGTATACTATTACCAACCTGGTGGAAAATCCTTAGTTTTTCCCTGGAATATTCACTCTGTCGGCTAGTGGCTTTAGGTAAAAGCCAATTTCTTTATTGAGAATAATACATTTGAGGTGGTTTGCAAGTATATATATGTATGGGTGAAATATTCTTTACTCTGTAATTTATTTTATCCTATATGAATACAGAAAATTGTATTCCTGTGCTTAAGAGTTGTACATACATATTAATATATATATATATATATATATATATATATATATACAATAGTGTAAATATTCTTTACTCTGTAATTTATTTTATTCTATATGAATACAGAAAATTGTATTTCTATGCTTCAGTTTTGTACACACATATAAATATATATATATAATATATATATATAATAGTGTTATATATATATATATATTTTTGTTATTTTAATCCTGATATTCGTTTAAAAATGCGGAATTGTGCGAATGATATTCGCGTGCTGTGTTCTGTGTTTTTTTTTATTAAAATTGAAATTTTATTGTATTTAAATGTTACAACGCAGTTAATAAAAGCTTCTTTTTATAAAAGAATTTTATGTTTTTCATATTAAAGTGGAATGGGGTTGGGGGGACGGCTGGGCCGTACCCCGCCCCAGTCCTTGGTGACCGCGCTGTACACACAGCAGTCCTTATGGACTGCTGTGTACAGCGGCCTTTATGGCCGCTGTGCACAGCAGCCGTAAGGGCTGTGTGTACAGGCCGCGGCTAGTAAGGTTGCACGGGTTCTTTGTTATTTCATATGTAGGTTTTATTTAAGTTTTATTTATTTTGTTTTATTTTATTTATTTTTAGTTGATAATATATATATATATAAATATATATATATATATATATAGGTATATGTATATGTATATATATATATATGTATATATACGTATATATATATATATACATTTATGTATATTTATATTTTATTGTAGTTGTTAGATTTTTTTTAAATATAATTATAATTATTTTTGTAATTAAATTACAATCAGTTACATAATATTATTTTTGGTTAAAATGGATAGTATTTATATAATTTTAAGGTGGATTATCTTATTACACGAATGTAATTTTTAGCTTGGGTTTAAATGGTTAATCTTGGTTCTATTGTGATAATTTGTTTTATATAATCTAATTGGGCAATGTTTGATTATTATTTTGATTAAGAAAATATTCAGACAAGATTTAGTCGTTTTGGTTGTGATTGTAGTCCTTGTCGTGACAATTGAATTTAATTGCGTAAACGGGATTGGAATCAAACATGATAGTGAAATCTTGTGAATGTTATCTGAGGTTCTTTTCATGTTGTAGTTTCTCTTGTTCAGTACGGTCGATGTGGAAACCCTCTTGTTTTGTAACCCTAGTCTAGAGGCATGTTTCGTTTTGAAGTTGTCTTCGTATACTTATATCTTTGGTTTTGAAGATGAATGAATTATGCTTGGAAGGGTTGAACGTGTTCTTATGTTGGTTGTTATGGGTTGTTGCGAGAGGAATACTACCTCGCATGTGTGGTTTTGATTACTATGTCTTATGATTTGGTCCAACCCTCGTTGTTTTGAGATAAGTTAGGGGTCATAGGTGGGAGAGTGGCTCTTCGTGGGCGCCGGCGCCTCGGATGAGGAAGGGCCAGGATAACCCTCGAAGAGTAGTAAACAAGTGATAACCTAAACAATAGATTTAGGGGGATGGGTAGTTTAAAAATACAAGATAATAAAACTTTGGATTCCTCGGCTATGCATTAGGGCTACCTTAGACTAGTGATAGACTGAGAAGGCCGTGGTCGGAAAAGTCAGAGTCTCGTCCTCATGAGAGACTATTGGCTCCGCATTAGCTACCCTATGGTGCCGGCGCCTCAGTTAGGAGGAAGGGCCAGGATATCCATAGATGGGTGACGGCGCCTCAGTTGGAGGAAGGGCCAGGAAATCCCATGAGAGCTATGCGATGACACTCTCCACTTGACACCCTTGTGCTTGTTGTTGCCTCTGGATGTTATCTCTTTGTGATGTATCTTTGATTTCTTGTGAATTTGATTCGTGATTGTTCAGTGATATTACTTCATGTTATCGTGATGAGTTCTTAGTTTAACTTGTTATGTGATTTGAGTACGTCGATGGTTGTGCATTGCATATTTGAGTTATACTTGTTCTATATCATGTTGTTGAGTCGGTTGACATCCATGGTCGGGTTCACTTCCTCGTCACCTCTGAGCACGGGGGGTGAGTTACTTCGTAATTCACATGGTTGGGTGGAACGTGCTCCGCACCCGTTGGGTTCCCCATCAGCGTCTTGTCTTCTCAGCTTTCTGCAGTGCAGATGTTTCAGTGATCAGTTGTACTTCATGTTCCTTTATCTTGTATCAATCCCCATGTTGGGAGATTCAATGTAATTCATGTATCAAAGAAAATTGTAATGTAATATTATTTCAATGATGTAATAGTTAGGTTTGAATTGGATCATGTTTAAAGATTTATTATGGATGTAATTGTGCGATGTTGTCATACTCGCATCATGGCTATCAGTTGTATCAATGTATATGGTTTTCATAAATTAAATGGTTATGTTGTTTTCATTATCTTTATGTTGTGTTGTGGTTGCAATGTAACCTCGCGTGCCCCAGAGAACCAAGTGTATTAATGTTATGTGTTATGCTATGTGTTTATGATTTAATGTTGTTACATGTTATTTCTATTATTTTTTAAAAAAAAATTTGCATTATGTAAAGTTCCCTGGTTTCGCAGACGACGGCAAGCATAACTTGTAACATCGTGAGCCAAGGTTGAAAACACTAGGTCTTCTTGGGTAGTGTGAACTATTAGGTTACCGCGCAACTCTTTGTGCTCATGTCGCATTTTATCTTGTGGTTAACTATGCCTCTGAGGGACGGTCGGAAGAGGCCGTGGTGCCGGTCGTAGAGCAAACCGGCGAAGCCCCTCAGTTCCTAGTTCCCATGGCTCTGAGCATGAGGAACAGCAGAGCCTTCATAGTGTTCCATCAGGTGACCAGAATCCAGCACCGCCAGGCCTAGACGGTCAGTTACAGCATATGCTTGGAGAGATCCTTGACCGATTAGGACCCAGGCCAGATGAGGTGCACCAGGTGGAGAGGGAGAGAGAGAGGTCTCCGAGACGCAGGGATACAGATGTGGTTCCAGATGCAGTCGTAGCAGGCCATATGAGAGATCTGATGAGGGCACACCCTCCTACTTTTGATGGTTCTGAAGGAGGTCTTGAGGCTGAGACCTGGTTAATTGGCTTAGACCGTTGCTTCGCCATGCACCCCTACGGTAGCAATACCAAGGCTCGGTGCGCAGTTATGCACTTGCGAGGCTTCGCGTCTACTTGGTGGCGTCTTGAGGAACAGAAACTGCATCTTGATCTCAGTATGGTTACTTGGGAGTTGTTCCTAGACAGGTTCAGAGCTCGTTTCCTCTCAGTTCACTGGAGGCAACGCAAGGCTGACAGTTTCATGATCTCAAGCAATTGTCTATGTCAGTGGAGCAGTATGAGAGGCGCTTCTATGAGTTGAAGCAGTATGCAGGGATTAGCCACGATGAGGGCATGTTAGTGCAGCATTTTGTTCGAGGCTTGAATGCCTCGCATCAGTGGTGGTGTACGAGTCTTTGAGCCGAAGACGATGGAGATGGCAGTGGAGAAGGCTCGCTTAGTGGAGGAGAATTTGGCCATGGCTTTGGGTGGTCATATCGGAGTACAGATTGGTAGCATGCCCACACCTGGTTACGTTACTCATGGAGGTCAGTCGCAGGGAGCAGGAGCTTCTAGGAACATGAACCCACCTTCTAAAGGGGGTCAGCAACGTCAGCAGCAGCAGCATCAACAACAACAATCACAGCCGAAGCATGAAAACTTTCAATCTCAGCAAGGTGGCAATTCGCAGTTTCGTAGGGATCGGAACAGGATCAGGCACCAAATTCGACAGGAACGTTTTGCTCAGCCTGCACCTAGTTTTCAGTCAGCGCCGAGTCGAGCAAGCTTTCAACAATCCAATGCTCCATCCGAGGGCAGAGGATTTGGCCGAGGTACTGGTTGCTACTCATGTGGGCAACAAGGGCATATCGCTAGAGTGTGTCCACAGAAGAGCACTTCTGGTTTTTATCAGAGACCTGCCGCTTCTGAGCCGACGGTGGGTGATGCAGGTAGATCTCATCAAGTGTTTTCCGTTGTTGACAATCGCCAGGGTGGATACCAGGATGCAGGTGCAGAGGCTTCTGGTAGAGGACGAAGTTCTGGCTTCGGAGCTCGTGAGTGAGCTCGAAAGGTTTCGATGGTGTCCTAAACGTCGTGATCTTGGCGTCTTGGGAGGATGTCTCCCTTATTTAAGAATCTTAATTTTTCTTTTTATTCTGTTATTTAATGGCTTCCGGGAGTAAGCCATATCCTAGGGGGGGAGGATGTAATACCCCTCATACTATCTAGACTTATTGTTTTACGTGCTTTGCTTGGTTACTATGATGATACTGTATTGATTGATGTGGTTAGTCAGATACTATGATGATACTGCTATTGTTTGATATGGTTAGTTTAGATGCTAGACGATGTTATTTCATTTTGGACATGATTACTTTATATGACATTATGGTTGATTATATCTGTTAATTTTATGAATTGTGATATGATGCAATGATTTAAATTAATATGTTAGGAGGTGATTGTTAGTTAGAAATGTAATTCTTTGATTATGCTATAATTGTTAGAATAGGTGTGACGAAGGACAATATAGCATCACTCGTTCGCGAGTGCCCTGTTATGTTGCAATTCCTTCTCACAATGTAGTAACTGGATTTAATGCTTTGATATATATATGTTTATATGCACATGTACACAACTTCGTTTGTATGCAGGATTGCAGGTATAAGTCTCGATTCCACCTGCTTCGGCAGGACAGGGCGAGCACCAAATAACCCAACGGATAAATGTTGATACAGAGGTGACGATGAAGTCCTCCCGTCCCATGATGTCAGGTTGTCTCATTTGTTGGTATAGTCGATGTTGTGTAATTGTCGTTGTTGTCTGTTGTGTTATGGGTTTTGTCTTAGTTTATTTTATGAGGGCAATTACAGTTATGACTAGTCTTTATGATTGAAATAAATTATTTATTTTAATGTTGGAGTAAATGGTATTTAAATATTTAAATAATTTAATTATTTTTGAAAATCTTACATTTCAATTAAATAATAATTAAATAATAAATCTGCTTAAATTATTTTAATTAATTAAATTTGGTGGTGGATAATTATGTGAATAATTTATTTAAATTAAATATATAATGTGTGGTGCAAGAAAAGTTACAAAACAGGAATTAAAGTAATTAAAACAAATAAAAGAATGAAAAGACAGTGTGAGCCAATAGGGTTTGAGTGTTGAAAAGAAAGCTTGTTTTAAAGATTGATTTTTCTTTTTATCTGGATTTTTGGGGGAGAGCCTTGGGGAGATGAAGAATATATTTTATTTAATTATGAATTCTTGGGAGTTCTCACACACACACAGAAGAACAGAAAGTTGAAGTGCTCAAGTGAAGGTGGAGTTCGTTCTGGACTAAGGATTGGAATCGGATTCGAGAGCATCAGAGTCAAGCAGGCATCTTCAAATTCGCATTGGACTCCAGGTTCCTCTCGTTGTTCTCTTCTCATACCTTTCTGTCTGCTTCAGAAAAGAAAAATAGAGTTTATTAAAATAATTTTTGTGAATATAGAAAACTTCTGTCAAAAACTGAAAACTAGGGCAATTGATTAAGTTAGAAAACAAAGATAATCATTGTTAGTATACTATTACCAACCTGTGAAAATCCTTAGTTTTTCTGAAATATTCAATTTATCAACAATAGTATTTAGAGAAAAATAATTTCTTTATTGAGAATAATACATTTGAGGGTTTGTATATATGTGTATGGGTGAAATATTCTTTACTCTGTAATTTATTTTATCCTATATGAATACAAAAAATTGTATTCCTGTGCTTAAGAGTTGTACATACATATTAATATATATATATATATATATATACAATAGTGTAAATATTCTTTACTCTGTAATTTATTTCATTCTATATGAATACAGAAAATTTGTATTTCTGTGCTTCAGTTTTGTACACACATATAAATATATATATATATATATATATATATATATATATATATATAATAGTGTTATATATATATATTTTCGTTATTTTAATCCTGATATTCGTTTAAAAATGCGGAATTGTGCGAATGATATTCGCGTGCTGTGTTCTGTGTTTTTTTTTATTAAAATCGAAATTTTATTGTATTTAAATGTTACAACGCAGTTAATAAAAGCTTCTTTTTATAAAAGAATTTTATGTTTTTCATATTAAAGTGGAATGGGGTTGGGGGGACGGCTGGGCCGTACCCCGCCCCAGTCCTTGGTGACCGCGCTGTACACACAGCAGTCCTTATGGACTGCTGTGTACAGCGGCCTTTATGGCCGCTGTGCACAGCAGCCGTAAGGGCTGTGTGTACAGCCCGCGGCCAGTAAGGTTGCACGGGTTCTTTGTTATTTCATATTTAGGTTTTATTTAAGTTTTATTTATTTTGTTTTATTTTATTTATTTTTAGTTGATAATATATATATATATATAAATATATATATATATAAATATATATATATATATATAAATATATATATATATATATATATATAGGTATATGTATATGTATATATATTATTAGTTGTTGAATTTTTTTAAATATAATTATAATTATTTTGTAATTAAATTACAATCGGTTACATAATGTATTTTTGGTTAAAATGGATAGTATTTATATAATTTAAAGATTATCATTACCACGAATGTAATTTTAACAGGTTTAAATGGTTAATCTTGGTTCTATTGATAATTTGTTTTATATAAACCTAGTGGGCAATGTTTGATTATTATTTTGATTAAGAAAATATTCGGAATAAGATTTAGTCGTTTGGTTGTGATTGTAGTCCTTATTAAGTGACAATTGAATTTAATTAAATGCTTGAGTTGGAATCAAACATGATAGTGAAATCTTGTGAATGTTATCTGGGACTTTCATGTTGTAGTTTCTCTTGTTGATGCGGTCGTCTTGGAAACCCTCTTACTGTAACCCTAGTCTGAGGCATGTTTCGTTTTGAAGTTGTCTTCGTATACTTATATCTTTGGTTTTGAAGATGAATGAATTATGCTTGGAAGGGTTGAACGTGTTCTTATGTTGGTTGTTATGGGTTGTTGCGAGAGGAATACTACCTCGCATGTGTGGTTTTGATTACTATGTCTTATGATTTGGTCCAACCCTCGTTGTTTTGAGATAAGTTAGGGGTCATAGGTGGGAGAGTGGCTCTTCGTGGGCGCCGGCGCCTCGGATGAGGAAGGGCCAGGATAACCCTCGAAGAGTAGTAAACAAGTGATAACCTAAACAATAGATTTAGGGGGATGGGTAGTTTAAAAATACAAGATAATAAAACTTTGGATTCCTCGGCTATGCATTAGGGCTACCTTAGACTAGTGATAGACTGAGAAGGCCGTGGTCGGCAAAGTCAGAGTCTCGTCCTCATGAGAGACTATTGGCTCCGCATTAGCTACCCTATGGTGCCGGTGCCTCAGTTAGGAGGAAGGGCCAGGATATCCATAGATGGGTGTCGGCGCCTCAGTTGGAGGAAGGGCCAGGAAATCCCATGAGAGCTATGCGATGACACTCTCCACTTGACACCCTTGTGCTTTGTTATTGTTGCCTCTGGATGTTATCTCTTTGTGATGTATCTTTGATTTCTTGTGAATTTGATTCGTGATTGTTCAGTGATATTACTTCATGTTATCGTGATGAGTTCTTAGTTTAACTTGTTATGTGATTTGAGTACGTCGATGGTTGTGCATTGCATATTTGAGCTATACTTGTTCTGTATCATGTTGTTGAGTCGGTTGACATCCATGGTCGGGTTCACTTCCTCATCACCTCTGAGCACGGGGGGTGAGTTACTTCGTAATTCACATGGTTGGGTGGAACGTGCTCCGCACCCATTGGGTTCCCCATCAGCGTCTTGTCATCTCAGCTTTCCGCAGTGCAGATGTTCCAGTGATCAGTTGTACTTCATGTTCATTATTTTGTATCAATCCCCATGTTGGGAAATTCAATGTAATTCTTGTATCAAAGATGATTGTAATGTAATATTTTTTCAATGATGTAATAGTTAGGTTTGAATTGGATCGTGTTAAAAGACTTATCATGGATGTAATTATGCGATGTTGTCACACTCGCATCATGGCTATCAGTTGTATCTTTGTATATGGTTTCATAAATTAAATGGTTATGTTGTTTTCATTATCTTTATGTTGTGTTGTGGTTGCAATGTAACCTCGCGTGCCCCAGGGAACCAAGTGTATTAATGTTATGTGTTATGCTATGTGTTTATGATTTAATGTTGTTACATGTTATTTCTATTATTTAAAAAAAAAATTTATTCGCATTATGTGTGTGTTCTCTGGGGTTTGCAGTAGTAGATTACAATATGTAATACAAAATTAATCATCTAGGATTTAATTCAACTTCCATTTAGTATGAAAATCAGACCTATAACTTGCTCAATTTCATAACCACACATTATAATGAAATCAATATAAGCTCAAAAATTATCAATTTTATTTAAGCACAAATAACTTAATCACAGTAAATTAATTATTAAAATATCTATATCTAGATATTTAATAAACTATTTCTTTTAAATATCTCATTAATAACATGAATATACTTCCAAATTTTCTTAACATTAAATAAATATATAATTATAAATATTATATATAAATATTAGTGTTAAATAATAACAAATTAAATTACATATTAAAATTCATAGAATATTTTAAATGAGTGTTAGGGTTTTAAAGCCCTATCCATACCGCGGCCTTGCTGTTAACACAGACACAACCAAACTGGTTTTTACCAGTCGCCGCCCCTGCCCTGCCGCGACGTCACTGCCACGACCTTCGTGGATGGGGCTGCTTCCGCAGCTCTCCTCACAGGGCTTAGCCATGGGCGGCTGAGCCAAGTGCTGCCTGTGAGGGTGGCGCTGGGCTCGGTCCTCACTGTCATCCCCTTGCGTGATTGGCCGTGGGTAGCCCTGCCCAAAACATTTATAGTTTTAACATTTTTTTTTTTAAATCTAACAATTTATATATTGAAAATATACAGTGAAATTTCTATTTCATTTTTTTTAAATATAATTCACAAATCTGCCTATACGGCGATTTCTCTATATTCTTACAATGAATATAAGATTTTCACATTCCAATTTATATATGAAAGTATATATATGTATAATATATATATACAAATTCACAGGGTTTTCCTATGGGGAAATTTAGAAAATTCTACAGGGTTTGTAATGGGGAAATAGAGAAATTTAACAACGTACAAAATTATTTTCTCATAAAAACCCCAATTCAACCACATAGGGTTTTAATTTCTTTTTTTGAAGTAAAATATTTTCTTCACAATTTGTTTACTCAAATATTTTCTACAGAGAGAAAGCTACATAAGTTTTCTTTTGAGTCTTTTTCGTTTTCCTTGATTTCCTTACAATCTATGATTTCTTGAAATTTATAAAAAAAATAAAAAAATCAACAAATCCTTACAGAAAGATTACAGTAAAAGATTTTTCTCGAGAAGAACAAGGATTTTAACAAAGTAGAATTTCTTTTCACGGACATTCTTTTCAAAAGCAAACAAATTAAATACACAGGGAAATACCTGTTTTCC
>VDFB02230512.1:0-23414 GCA_007258455.2 Sequoia sempervirens | reverse complement strand
AAGATCCAAAAATACCTCTCAAATGATCTTTCTTACATCCTAATAGAAGAAGAGAGGAATCTCATAATTCAATTGGATGGTGTATATAGTTTTAAATAAATCTATTGGAGACAAAAATCAAGGATTAGATGACTTAAATAAGGTGTAAAACCAAGTTTTTTCATTTAAAATGCAAAATTAGAAGGCAAAGAAACATAATATGAAGATTGAAGATGGAAAGAGGGAAAGAGGGAGGGAGTGGGAGAGATATATGGGGTAGAGGGTTAAACGTAGAGGGTAGAGGGTTTAAGGGTTTAGAGTTTAAGGGTATGGAGGGGAGAGAGATAGAGGGAGTAAACCATGACATCCATAACAAATATACTCTAAACCAAGAAACCATATCGCTAATCACATGGAGATAACCTTACCAATGATGCATCCAAGTTACTGCCAACCACTCCCATGACTGAACTGTGGTACCGAGTTACTCATGGCATCATGACTACCATCCTCTTCATGAAGATCACTATACCTTAATTACCAAATCTCCCTTTGAATTGTGATACCGAGTTATACATGGAAACAAGATAAATATCAAACCATCATTGTCAAAAGCATATGGAATTTCAAATATTTCCTCATGATCATAATTATCATAACATGTATTATGCCACAACTCTAAACTGCTAATCAAGAGTGTACCATGACATAATAACAAAACCATCTTACAACTAAGAATCCACTTCATTTCCAAATGCTCCCACTGAACTGTGATATTGAGAAATCCCATGGCATCATGATGCACATAATCAAAACCCCATTTTTGTCATAAGCTCACACTAAACCTGTGAATCCAAGCTCTCAATGACCTCTGTAACAAACTTATTTTTTTCAAAATCAGCAATAGCAAAAATAATAAAAGCTCCCACTATGCCAAAAAACCTCCAATCTTTTAAGAGAAAGGAATCCCAATACTCTACCAGCGAACCTCAGCTCTGATACCAAATGTTGAAACATGAGGTGTTTTCTTCACTTAATACTCTATAAAAAATTAATATTGATGATCTAAGTAAGTCTTTTCTTTGTTACATATATTATTTGTGGGTGATTATCTTGATTAATTCATTCTACTGTTGTACAATGAAGAGAGAAGTTGATAGAAGAACTAGACATGATATTAGAAAGATCACACAAGATGTACCATGGAGAAACCCTTTCGAAAAAAACTCCACTAAGAATTATTCTATTAATCAATCTCTGAATTATTCCATATTGAGGTGGATTCAGTGTCATAATCATCCATCTGTCCTTCAACCCAATCAATCAACACTTTAAGTCACCTGGAGTGATTTTTGAACTTGGTTTAGAATCCATTTCATCATCCTATTTGATCAATCCCCTAATCTGAACAATCATTTTATATCATCAATTGATCCAATACAATCCAATCATATCCCTCATCCAATAATCTAATCAATTGATCCTTCATCCAGTCTAATCAATCCTCTAATAATCATTTAGGTCATCCTTGCATTGCATCCTAGAGTGTAGCTTCACTCTAACTCATCTAGTAGTTTTGCACTTTCATGCCCGTTCAAACCCGATTGCAAGCAAAGAAACTAATGGATAAACAACAAGGTCAAGGTTCCAAGCCTAACATCCCTTAGGATCCCAATAACGACGCCTCATCACAATCCAACATCGATGTACAGAACACTTCGCCGCCTAGAGATGAGAACATGGTTAATCAACCTGAAGTCACAATTGAAAAGTACCTTGGCAATCTCACTAATGTTCAGATGATGGACCGCCTCCTCAATGAGTGTGGGGAAAAAATCCTTGTTGCCTTACTCTTAAAAGGAGTCAAACTGCCACCTAACTTTGACATCTCACAATATGCCAACACCTAATCTCTTCTAGCACCTCTAGATCCCCAGAATTCATAGAACATTATGGGAAATTCATATATCCCCAAGGTTCCACCCATAGACAATTGGTATCAACTTGGGTTTGGGAATGTTGTACTTTATCAAGTCGGAAACACTCCTATGTTTTCAATCCCGGGAGCACAACTTGATCCAAACGACCCCCTTGCTTATGGTATGCCACAAAATATTCTGCCTCCCCCACCTGCCATGTCATCCCAGCAAGGTCCGACCTCTATATCATCTGCACCACCTCTTCCACCCAATTAGGTAGGTCAATCGCCCCTCAAGACTAGGGGCAATCCTCTTCTCACATTGCTGCCACCTCCAGGAGCTACACTTGCACTATAGGATACTCACGTCCCCAATGACATAGATCCTACACAATTCCAAGCATTGGTAGGACATCTATCAACCACTTATTATCTAGGCTTTAGTCATAATGAAATGACTTGCATTGATTCCAACCATAACCACTCCCTCCATCTTGAGATCCTCATAGCCCGACATTAGGTGAAAAGGGTCTTGGTAGATAATGGCTTTGCCCTGAATCTATGCACATTAAAGTTCATAAAGTAGGTAGGCTATACCCACGCTGACTGAAATAATCAAGTCATCACTATTAAGGCGTATGATAATGCAAAGCATGATTCCTAGGGGACAATTTGTCTTCCAATGATCAATGACTCCAAAGAACTCCCTAGTTAAGGGTTAATGGTTTAGGGTTTAGGGTTATGGGTAGTGATGGAACTTCAAAGTTTTGTTCTATGTGTTCTATTTTATAAAAACAACACATATGGACTAATAGTTGAACACAAAAAATCTATTTGTTGTTATAAAAACAACACACAATGATTTAAAATACAACTTATATTAAACAAAAATGGACCAATAGTTGAACACTATAACTCTTTGAAAATCCTTCACATTTAATGGGAAAATACATGTTATTTATTATGCTCACCTTTTATATTTGTGATATGACAAACTATTAATATAAAAATTATCTAATGCTTGTACCGATGGAACTCAAATCTTTGTTCCTAATGTTCTTCACTCCATGCCCCTTCTTTATGTCACCGGGTCTTCATGGTGTTGGAAATTTCTGAAGGTTGGGGTTTTAGCTTTGCCTACATGTAAAACCCTTGTGTTTATTTTATGCCTTGGTTGGGTTCTATTTCATTGTTACTTTTTGAAGGGTTTTAAAACATCTTATGTCCTATCGTCTGGCCTAGGCCCTGGTCCCTTGGTTCACATTTTATTTCCTCCTCAAGGGTTTTATTTTCTTGGTTGGCCCCGTGCCTAATGGTTTTAAAAACTTATGTTGTTGTTCTCCATCCTAGTAATGTCCCTTTCCCTTTAATGAATGTTTTATTTTTAAGAAGGATGAAATTTGCGCTGTCGTCGATCAAAATTCCTTCAAGATCAACGGTTGCCTGCCATCCCATGATTGGGAATTGTAGGATGGTGATATTGCGTGTGGGAGACACTTGTCCCATCTAGGGATCAAATTTTGACTGCTCATCAATCAGTTCTTTGATTCGAAAGGCCGTTTCCCCATCCCCCGAAGGAAAGCTTTTGGCTTGATTGCTAACCATGGGCGAAGTACCATTTGACTCCAGATACAGGGGCCCTGAGGAAATTTTAATGATATATTTTAAATGTTTCATTACTTCCAAAGCAAAACATTTAAAATGAAATATTTGAAAAGGTCAGGAAATTCATTAAAATGATGAGAAATTAGGGCAACTAGTGATTTTAATGGTATATTAAAAAAAAAAAATCATATTTTCATAGCTGAATACATTCGCAACATTTTAATATATTTCCTAATTTAAAAAATATATTGTTTAATTTTAAATATATATATTTTTCTTTAAAAATATTTTTTAATTTTTTAAAAAATATATTATACATACAAAATTACATAATCAAGAATAGATAATAGATTTTGGTGAATACATCTAGGTATGTTAATATATGCTGAAAAACTAATTTTAATTAAAAAACTTAATAACATCATTAAAAGGTAAGTTTATAATTATAAAAATTTAACATTAGAATTATTTAACATTTGAAATAGCAAATTTAAATATTATATTATAATAGTTTATAATTTACTTATATAGTATTTTGATAATAGAAACAATTTTGATTGATTTAATATTTTCTAAGTTCATTATTGAATTTAAATCTTATAAATATAATTATATATCTTTAATCAATATTACAATTTAAAAATAATAATGAATATTGAACATCTTAGATTTTTAGTATAACTTAAATATTAAAAAAATTTAATGTATAAGTTTATAAAATATAATATATATATTTTTTAAATAAAGATTTAAAGATTATTATATATGCATATTTAAAGATCCATAGAATTATCTTTTTAACCATGAAATTAATATGATTAATTTCATTTATAATTTTATCTTATCTTTTTAACATTTTTTTGGTATCCTACATAATTTGTTTTCTATAAGTATCATGTTGTATACTCTTTATATGGAAGGTAGTGTTTTTTCATGGAGCTTAACAAGTTTTAATAATTTTTAGTCATTTTAAAGATTTTTTTTTTTTTATAAAGATAGGTATATTTAGACTTTGGATGGCTTACAATTACATATGCATATTCTTTCTTGCACACACACATATACATGGACACACATTTGTTTGTCATTTTTATTTGTTTTGTTGAAAAATATTTTATCTTTACTTTACATCTATGATAATTTCAAAATTATCAAATTTAAAAATTATAAATAAAAACTTATTTTTATTAATCTCTTAAAGTACGTAGGTCATAATCTTTTTTAGATTAATAACTATCTAAATAGCTATTTCTTACCTTTATTTCTATAAATCTGTCTCATGTCTGTATTGAAATTTATGAGATGTGTATCTAATTCTTAGCACAACACTCTTAGAGATTAGGATTTATTTTCACATTTATCTATTTTCTTATTGTTCCTAATAGTGGCTCCCAATATTGTGCTCCTTGCATGATACATTTATAAAATGCACTTGGTAATGTAGTATGTGGTTGAAATATTAGAGTAACAACAAATGGTTCTTTTCATTTTTGGCACATGATTGGCCATTTTTACTATGTTAAATTTTTATTTTCACTTTTATTTTCATGGTTTTCATGTCAAATTTTCATACATTTCTTAGTCTTTTAAAAAAATAAATGAAGGTTCTATTAGTGTCCCTAATCTTTCTAAAAATCATGTATAGAGAGAGTACAATATATAAACTATTAATTATAGAGTATAACAACAAAATGAATTTAAAAACTACTACATAGAAACAAGGTTTAGAATAATTCAAAATAGAGATACTATTCTCCTACAAATACTATGTATAGAAACCCTATGTAGCCACACTTTCACTCTCTCCCACTCTCCCACACTCTCTCCCACTCTCTCCCGCTCTCTCGCACCCTCTCCCACTCTCTCCTACTCTCTCCCTCCCTATCTCCCACTCTCCCACTCTCTCCCATTCTCTCACACCCTCTCCCACTCTATCCCACCTTCTTCCTACCTCGCTCCCACTCTCTCCCATTCTCTCCCACTTTCTTCCTCCCTCTCTCTCCCACGTCTCTCTCCCACCTTCTCCCACAATCTCCCACCCCACCTCTTGAAACACCTTACATAATGAAAAAATGGTCAGTGGGTATTGTGGAAGATGTGATAAACTTTCCCTGAATGTGATTATAAATATATACTTCAATGCAAAGTGCAATACCATACTTCATTCACTTGGATTACAACTTTTGAAGAAGTGGCAGAAGAAATTATGGGTGTAACAACAAAATAATTGAACATTTTGAAGCATGAAAAACAAGATGATGTTAAGTTTTCACACATTATACAAAAGGTCCTTTTGAATAGATACATATTTAAACTTCAAGTGAAAAAAGAGACTTATATACTTGAACAAAGGATTAAATGCACAGTCATAAAAACAACAAAGTTTGATTATTCATCTAAGAGAAAAGCTTTATTAGACTCAATTGCAAAGCTATAGGTTTCATAACATTCAAATGCTTGAATGTATATAATGTTAACAATGTATTCAAACATTTGAAAAAAAAAAATAGTGGATATATCTAAGTTAGTTAATGCCATTTTGTCATGATATACTTCTTTGATGCTATCACTACTAAATCTAATGATTGATGAACATTTCTTCTTTTAAATTTATTGTTCTTGGTTGATTGTTGTTATAGACAAGTTGGTATGATTTCAAATTTCAATGTGTACCCTTATATATGGGAATTTAGATAAACAATGACACAAACAAGAATGAAATCAAATTGATTTCTTTCCAAATTCATATTCATGAAATGTAAGCATTTTTTCAAGTCAATAGGCATCTTGATAAAGATAACTCTCGGCGTATTTTACATATATTATTAATTAATATAGGTATGCTAGTTAAATAAATTATTAACTATATTTGATTTGTATTATATATTGAATTGTTAAAAGATGTAAAAATCTTAATACTAAATATATAGGAAAATGGTTAAAAAATTACATATTTTTCAAAAAAAAAATATAGTGTGTAATTTAAAATACAAATTATATGATTCTTATAATATTTATATTATTATTTATTGAATATTTTATAGAATTTAAACTAAATGATTAGCCTCCCCCTCTCACTCTCCCTCTCTCCCCCTCTCTACATATATCTCCCTCTTCCCCATCTTCTATCTCTCCCTCCTCTACATATCTCTCTCCCTTTCTCCCTCCCTCTCTCTATCTCTCCCCCTCTCTCCCTCTCTTGCTCCCTCCCTATACCCTATCTATCTTCATATCTCAACCTATTTTTCCCTTTATCTTCCCATATATCTCAATGTCTATAAGTGTCTTTCTTCCCATTTATCTATCTCTCCCTCTCTCTCTATTCCCTATTTCTATCTCCTCTCCATCTCTATTTGTCTTTCTCTACTTATCTCTCTCTCTCTATATATATATATATATCTCCTTATCTCTATATATTTATTTCTCTCCTCTATCTCTCTCTATATCTCTATCTATTTTTATCCCTTTCCTCTCTCATTCTATATTCATCTCTACCTCTATCTATAGGAAGAGATACAAAGGTGAAGCATTGGACCTTCCCAAAGATCCACCAATCTCAACACTACTCCCAACTATTTTGAGCATTTAAGTACATATTGTATGGTAGATTAGGAGGCATGTGTCAAAGCTCATATTTATTGATGCAAAATAGGTCCAAAGTCACAAATTCGATGTAGAGTTAGTTATAGTTTTGTACAAAATTTCAAGTGCCACATCATAGAGCAAAGATATTCCACTTTTTTATATCATGTCATCAAATTTGGCACTTCATCAAGATTTGTATCTTCATCAACATTAACAAAAGCAAAGGAAGGTATGTACTTGAATCCCTTGCATTTAAATTTTTCTATATATATAAATATTTTAATATTTTCCCTCAAATCCATAATATATATATTAGTGTGTATTTATTTAATGCAATAAAGAATTAACCTAAGTAACACATTAAGAATTCCAAGGATTTGTGCTTGGAAAAAATGCATAACAAATTTATTTGTTGGATGTCATGTTGTATAGTTTAGAAAAGCTCAAAATATGAATATGATTTTAAGGCCATATATTATGGTAGCTTACAATGCAAAAGAAGGAAGGAAATCTATTATCAATTTTAATATACAATTTAATACCATATGAAAAACCACATGTAGTATTATCTAAAATTAATTCTTGACATATTAATTTTATAAAATACACTTACCATTCAATAAACTTCTCCCAAGAAAGAAACCCTAAGTGAACATTAATTGAACCCTAATTGTAGATTCATAACTCTAATCATAACCCTAAGCGAACACTAATCCTAATCAAACCCTAACCCTAGCCTTAAAGTTATCATATAATCTAATTCTCTCTCTTATCTAAATTTGGGTTGAATTATTTTTTGTTTATTTTTAATTGCATATTTTTTTGTTTATTAGATCTTATTTTATGAATATATGCAAATATAATTTTACTTCTACATTCATTCTATGCCCATTTTTTCATGATATTTTAACATTCATTTTCTGGAATATTAGATCAATCTCACACATAAATATGAAACCTCAAAATTTTAAAATTGAATTCTACCCAAAACATAGACACACAATTGAACAAATTCTCAAAAGAAGAATGACAACATCATTAAAATTTCATTCAAAATTCACTCAAATCCACATAAGGAGAGAAAATATATTAGAATTATACGCTTATTCATGCTTATAAGTCATATCTGCATACAATTTAAGATAATTTGCATATATTCATCCAAAAATCAAAAATGTACTTCATCTATTTTATTCCATCCGGGGTTTTAACAACCAATGGTACCATTGCATATCACTCTCAATGAGGACATATCTTTCTACCCATATTCAACTCAAACCTAGCCAGAGCTTTCATCAGTTCTCTCCCGCCAAATGAGCCTTTGAATTCCTCTTTATATGACAAGAGCAACAAGTCAGCTCAAATGTAATTTCACCACAAATTTTCATTTGAACAAAATCTCCATTGCATTTGACTTTCATTACAAAACTTCCCACACGCTGGAATCTGCAAACATATATAGTGCATGAACCGGGATAGCCGCAAAGAATAGGAACACAAATTGTCATCAAAATCCCCTTGTTTACCTGCCACCCTACCCTTACCAACACTCAGACCTTGGTATACACGCTCACTTCTAGTTGTTGCCCAATACGATAGACCCTCAGCCTCCTCTTCTTTCTTGTCCTTGCCCAATACGGTTCTAGTCCATTCACTTGGGGTTTTAACAGTTGATGTGCCCACAAATATCATTTCCTCATCATAGGGTAGACCGTGATTGAAGTGACTTAAATACCGACAGTAGTCCAAGTCGGTCTCGGTTACATCATCATAAGTGTTGCTCGTAAGGTCAATGGGTGAGTGTTGGCCGCATCCAGAGCACACCGACTGCTTGCCTTTGTCATCTACCAGTTGAGTAGCAATGTCCTGGAATTGCAACCTTCTACTACAACCAAAGCAGTAGAAGGTTGCAATTCGAGGATGTTGCTGCTCAACCAAGGCACCTTCCTGAATAGCAGGACCGAGCTTTTGTGATTCAAACTAATAGACCTCCCCATCGACTTTACTTCATTTTCTTCTCGCATAAGCACTAAACTTGATTAGAATCGTAGCCCACAAAGTGCTCTAATCGGGCTACAAGAATGACAATATTAGCAGTTAATTCCTCTTGTATTTATTGTGCGAGGTAATGGCAACCTTCATCAATGCCTAGTAAATATGCATGTGCAAACATGGAAATTTGGCAGCGTATGTACTGTCACCGTTTAACTAGAGTTGGATGAGAATCCAAAGATCACCCTTCATAATTTCCAACAACATCTTCACACAGATTGAGATTGATGTGACTACACAAGGAATAATTCATTAATGCTTCACCAACCTTCATCTTCCTCCTACGAGCTAGCAGGGAACAACAGAGATTTACATTAGCTTTTGATCTTGGTTGTCCATCTAAAACCACGGGTTATGAGCTCAATAGTGGATATTGGGCCCCACATTCCATACAGGACATACATCTTCCTTTTGCTGACCTCGCGCCAAATAACAGGGTGACACCTTAGGTCTGCAAGTTCGCTGGGTACTATCGAGATCTTCTCCCATATCTTTGAATCTGAAAACCTACACATTGCACCTGCTAGTATTTAATGAAAGGTTTTGGCTGCTTCATCGCTGACACACCACCGAGTTAAATGGCTTAGGCTTACGCCACCTACTAAAATTAAACCTAACTTTGATTTTAAATACTTTATTTCCTCTCATGGTTTTTATTTCCTGTCTTGGTTGGCCCCGTTAAATTCTTATCCTAACCCTAACAAAGAACAAATGATTAAGCTAAGGATTGCATTTGTTGTTATAACTTTAGTTCTAGATAATTCTTAATTACCAATTCTTATTTGTGCATTTGTATATGAATCCAATTGAATGCCTTTCCATATCATTATGGAAAATTTTATTATTGCAACCCTAACTCTAACACTAATTGAACTGTAATCGTAACCCTAGGTATTGTTGAAACCTAACCCTAATTGTATAAAAACCCTAGAGAACTCTAATTGAACCCTAACTCCAATCCTAGCCCTAATTTAAGACTAACCTTAACCTTGACCATAATTAAACCCTTATTGAATTATAACCCTAATTGATCCCTAACCCAAATTGAATACTAATTGAGCCTTAACCCTAAGTGAATAGCAACCTTAATTAAACTCCAACCATAATCCTATTTGAATTTTGACCCTAATCATATAACTATATCCAACCCTAATTCCATTGAACCCTAACCCTAAACATGAGTTCAATTCGTTTTAAAAGTTCAAATAAGGCTAGACTTTAATTAAAATTCAGCGTTATAGAATCCAATTAGGATTAGGGTTGGGGTTGGGGTAAAGATTGCCCTATGATAGAGCTTGTATTAGTGTTGAAATCTCAATCAAAGTATGGGCTATATTAGGGTAAGGGTTATGGTTCAATTAGGGTTTCATTAATGTTAGCTCTTAGAATCATAGTTAAGTGCTCCAGTTAATTAGCGTTAGTTTTAGAGCTAAGAAGTGGGCTAGACTTTATAATTAATGTTAGTATTGGGATTAGATCTATCACTCTTTAATAAACATAATCTTCTATAAATTTATTCAATGCTAGTTTAAGTTATGAATGCTATAATATAAAAAAAATAAAATGTGTTTTCAATGTTTATTTGTCACTTAAAAAGATGTGCCAATAATGTTGCAATCACTAATGATTAATTTTTTCTTGATGGTTAAAATAGATTGGTAAGTAAATTTATCTATAATAAGTAAATTTATCATTGATTTTTCTTGATAAGTAAATCAATAATATTTCATAAATTTATCTATACTCCTATTTAATTTTTTCTTAATTATATTAAATTATATTTTATTAAATTGTTAAAAAATTTAAATTGCTTATAAATAATTTTATGTGTTTCTTTTATAATTAACTCTTGATATTGTGTATAAAAGGTTTAAGTTAGAATGTTATAATATAAAAAAAAATTGTTTTCAATGTTTATTTGTTAGTTTGATGTGAGAATAATGTTGCATAGTAATGATTAAATTTTTCTTGATTGGTTAAGTGATATTGTGAAATTATTCTATGTTAATTTAATGTTATCAATGCTATATAATATAAAGATAAATATTTCTAATATATTTTTAATGCATCTTTATATTTTATAAACAAACATCTAAAATAAAAATGTGATTGTAAAAAAAATACAACTTAATGAGTGAACATACATTTAAAGTTAAAACTGAAATTATAAAACAAAAATATAAATCTATTTTATTTTTCTTCTATAAATATAATTTTTTAATTTGTCGTCTGCCTAGTAATGCCCACTTCTCCTTTTAATGAATCTTTTATTTTGCAAGGGTTGATTTAGTGCTTCCATTGATCTATTTCTTGCAGATATCAACGGTGCCCGCCATCCCGTGATCGGGAATTGAAGGATTGCGAAATCACGGGTGGGCGCCACGTGTCCTATCCAGGGGATCAAATTTGAGCTATCACTGACCAACTACCATTTGATCTGAGCCATTCCCATCCATCCCATGATGGTGCTTGGGTTGATTGCGAAATCACGGGCGAGCACCACGTGTCTCATCCGATGAAGCCTAAATCTAGTAAAGGAAACACTAGCCAGCTTTGAATGTATTAAGGGGTGGATTACTAAAGTGTTCTCCACATGCACATATTCTAAATCGATGGATATGTTATAATCTCACTGGAAAAGTTTCTTGAAGGTTAACGACATGGCTGGCGACTGTGTTAAAGGAACGAGATCAACGACGCCCGCTATCCCGCAATCAAGGATTACAGGGATCACAATATGACGGGTGGGTGCCACGTGCCCTTCCTAAAGGATGAAATCTGCGTGACCATTGATTAGCTGTCTCTTCAAGATTGATGGTGCCCGCCATCCTGCGATTAAGAATTTTGGGATCGCGATGTCGTGGGTGCCTGCCACGTGTCTCATCCAATGAAGCCTAAGGAGTGAAGAAAGCGTTCATCAGTTTTAAATGTATTATGGGGTGGATTACTAATGCGCTTGTAAGATGCACATGTTTTATTTCAATGCAGATGTTATGATTTTAAGGGAAAAGCTACTCGACAATTAAAGGAAAGGACGGGGACCATTTTTGAAGGAGCAGGATTTATGGTAAATCAAAGGACTACGATATCACGGGCAACCGCCACGTGGCATTCTTTCCTCAGCCTATTTTTAAGATGGCTGTCAATGATTTGATCAAACTAAAGGATCAACGACTCAAATTTAAATATGTATTAAATTATAGTTAGAGCCCTTTGTGCAGCACATGAGTGGGATTTAATGGCAGATGAGACATCTATTGGTAGGATTTGATCGACATAAAATTAATTTATTTGCCTCATTTGTATCACAAAGTATCTAAGTATTTCATGAAAACAGTTTCAGAGCCAAAGGTGAAATTGCGAGCAGCTGCAGCTAGAAATTGGAGTTTGTGCAAAAAAAGCTGTGAGTTAATTTTCTCTGTTTCCCAGTGATTCTGCACCTAAATTTGGGAAGAGGGGGAGGGTCTGCTATGCTTGTCACTAAGTTCATTAAAATATTTTGTTAGGGCTATTGTTTAATCATAAATTGTGAGGAATTATGGTATTTTTACTCTATAATTTCTTATCTCTGCTTAGTCATAGCCACTTGAAGTGTAACATTGTAGTCAGGCCCTAGTTTATCTAAAATGGTGGCAACCAAGTAGCACTTTGGCCACATTGAGTATTTGAAAAGAAACTTGTATGATGATTTCCTAGATCAATTTCCATTATCAACAAATGAGAGAAGGAAAGGTTTGGTGTTGATGCGAGGGAAAATCCTAGGGGAGGGGTTGGTGTGTAATAATTCCAACATTGCTAATGCTAGGGTTCCAATCACAGGCTTAGAAATGTTTAGATTATGGTATGGACAGAGGAATTTGCTTCATCATTTTTCAAATGGATGGATGTACGACATGGGAAAGCTGGTTATTCCAAATGTGTTCCCTGATGTGGACTTACTTAGAGTAGTGGCCAAAATATATGACCTTATCACACGGGTAATCAGAGATAATGATGGAGGGGTTCTATTAGAAATTAACAGAGATGTTATCCAACAGACTTTTGATTTGAGTGAGCCAAGTGATAACTTGGTTCCTATTAATCTTGAAGAAATGAAGCAAGAGTATACAAAATTAAAATCTCTTTTTAGGGTTAAGCTGCTTCCACCTCATCTGGTTAAGGCAGGGCGTTCACAATTGCACATCAGCCATAGTGACCAGGAACCCTTCAGATTGAATTGTTTTGAAAATCCTTTCCTGGCTACCTTCTATTCACTATGTTAGATTTTGGGTTTCAGCCCTGGTGCAGTAATGTTGATTTCATACATGTTCATGGGGGTGCAAATACAACACCCTAACATCTCCTTAACATATGACTTTGCTTCTTTTTTGGTGGAGAGGATACATGAAGGACTGTCGAAGCTGCAGAATGGTGATACTGGTACTCAATTCTTTTGGTATTCCATGTTGATGCATATGTTCTTGTTTAGGAATGCTAATTTCTTTGCCGAGAAGATGAACTTAAGACAATCAGTTAATGGACAAAGATTGTCAGTACAGATATGGGCTGCAAATTTGTCCTGTAATAAGGAAAGCACCAGTTATGTGCAATTTGATAATTGCTTTGCTGCAAGATTGAGGGCTTGATTGATGGTAAATGTACTTAGGATCCCTGAGGAACTACATGATTTCCTTAGGCCGAAGGAGAGAAAACCAGAATTGAGGGTTTTACATAACTGGGGTGACATTATCCCATATCCAGTCAGCACTGTCTTGAGAATATATGGATTTCAAGGAACCCCTCACATATTGCCATACAATGTGCCACCGAGACTAGGGTTTGTGTAGCAGGGCGTATGGGTGGTCTATGAAGATAACCTAATTGGAAAGGGGAAGGGAACATTATTCTCGGACATAGCCAGGCCCCGACTTTACATTTCTCAAAGGGAGGCTGGGACACATGGACAACTTCTTTGTTGATTACCATTTGAGATTCGTCCAAGGCTTACACCATGATCCTCAAGATTTCGGCTTTTCATTAAAGAATAAAAGGTGGAAATTTGGCTATTGAGTTCAATTTCCCAGGACCGTGATTAGGAAATGAATTTGATTTAAATAGATAGGAATTGAACAAGGAAAAGCGGATAGCTTATAGTAAGCTACTGGATATTGTGCATGAAATGGATCCGATGTATGATCCATTGATGGAATTCACTCCATACCACAAGAGAATTGATTTTTTAATGAAGAATTTCAAGGACATAATGGACACCTTGAACACCAAAAAGATAAATTTAAGGCTAAGTCTAGACATGCAAGGACAAAGTGATATGCCAATTGAAACAAGGCTAGTATATCAGCCTACAGAAAGGCGACCCATCTATAGGAGGAAAAGGGATATTGGTAGTGATGAGGAAGAAGTAGACAGAAAAGGGAAGAAAATAATGAAGGCGCCTTCACGACCAGGCCCAAAATTTAAAGTACTTGGGGCTGTCAAAATCATTGAATTAGGATCTTCACCAGAGTGAATTCCCCCATCACCACCACTTGAGCCAAGCCCTAAGAGGCAAAGAACTGATCACTACCTGAGGATCTCAGAGATGAAATTATTGTTACTGATCAAGACATGCAGGTTGGTATGCCGTCCCCTCCTTGGTTAGCTGAATTGGTTCTATCCGATTTGGATATGAAGGGTAAGAGTGTGCCGGATGCAAGAATGGAGGCTTGCAAGGAGTTCTTAGATGACAATGCATTTGTAAAGAATCCTGTATTCTTGCAATTGGCATGGAGGATGAAATTTGAGGAATATCAAAATAAATGCAAGGAGAGAAGAGAACTAAGGCCTGACAGGTCAGCTCAAGAGAATGATGAAGAAGTGAAAGCTGAACTAATGGAAGAGTTCAAAAACATCACTCCTGAAGAAGGAAGACAACTAGTGAATCAGGCTGGTGTTTTGATTTTGCTTGAATGGGACATCGCAGATGCAGTGGATTTCAATGCCATTATACAGTCCAAGAATCCTTTTCAGGATTCTGAAGAAGAAGTTAAGGCAACATTACAAAACTTTTCCTTCAGTGAAGAATATGAGACCTTGGCAATTTGGGAATTGGCTCCACAAGGAAGATAGCTAGACATTGCTGATATTAATCCAAATTTCAAAGGAGGATTAATAATAAAGAGGGCTTCAGAGACTACAACAACCGAAGCCACTAGTTTAACTGTGAATGTGGCCAAGTTGGCCCAAAAGACTGCTGAAAGTGAGGAGGTTGAAAGAAAGAGCCTAATGGATAAGTATAACATTTTAATTGAAGAATATAGAAAAATGCAACAGAGGAATGTTGAGCTGCAAACTGAAGTAGAAAGGTTCAAGTATAGACATACTGGGGAAACATCCAATGCTCCAGGAACTAGCACATCACCTCCCAAAGCAGGGTCAATGCCTCAGAATTCTCCAAATGTTTCTACAACAGGGTCTCCCATTCAAAATCATGCTCTTACCCCTCCTCTAGAACAAGTTGATGAAGAAACAGAGTGCTCTGTTGATCCAACAAAGAGGTAGCTCATGTAGAAAATTGATCAATTACAGACATCACTAAGGGTAAAAGAGGAGGGTTTTCTTTCAAAAGAAAAAGAAATTGCTTCTCTTGTTTTGGATCATTTAAATGAAAAGGTGGATAATAAACTTCCCTCTATACATTCTTTGTATTCTTTGCTATTTAAAGCAATAAATAATATTGATAGGGATCAGGGGATAGTGATTCCAATAATTCAAAATTGGATCCTTAGGGAAAATAATCCAGATGTTATGAATAAAGCCTCAAGGTTTGATGTAAATAATAGGCCCCAATCATTGAAGTCTATTTATAAATTAATTAAATCATTGCAAGGTTTTTAGACCTTACCAGATGATCTAAGTAGGAAGATTAGGGAATTGGTAGGTAACTTCAATGATTGGGGTAACACACTGTTACCTGATATAACTGATGAGCAGGGGGAAATCAGAACACTCCAACAATGGCAGGATCAAGCAAGTAAAGCCATCAATAATCAAATTAAAATAATTTGTGATGACTTAGATTATGATTTGTTGGTAAATTATATGGATAAGATTATTGGTATTGACTCATTTTTGGAAGCTTTTGAAAGAGATGCTAATCAGGGAGCAGTAAAGTATTTGCCTTATAGTACAAAGGTAAAAGAGGTGATTAATTTTGACTGGCCAACTGACGAAGAATACCAGAGGTGGGTGGCTAAGTATTTGAATGATGATGAGTAAAAAGAGTGGGCTACCGATAGGTGGCAAATCAGATGTTGCGGTTATATTGTTTCTAGTTTTGTATGGATGACTTTCTTGGTGTGGGTTTCACGTGGTTTTTTGTTATTGCATCAACCTTCCTCCGCCGACATGATGAACAAGAATATGCTCTAGGATGATTGCTGTTGTAATGCTTTTTGAACAAGAATATTTTTCAAGGTGGTGGCTGTTGTAAAAAATTTTGGAATATCACCAGGTGCTCCAATTGACTGCTGACAGGTGTACTTTTTGGCCCGGTGCTTGTTTGCTCCTTCATTTTCTATAAGAAGGATTTCAAAGCCAGAAGTACGGGTTAGCAAGTTAGATAATTTTTGTCAAGTCTAGGTGAAGTTGCAGAGCGAATTGTAAAGTCCGATGGTTTTAGAGAAATGCAATTTACGTTTTGAGTCATTATGTAACAGTTTTTGAGTTCATAGAGATTTAATGTTGTATAACAATACTAGTATTTGAGTTGAAATGAAAATTTGAGCTCATGTCTCTCCATTGTACATGCATATCTGAACTTTCAATGAAATAACTAAGGGTTGTTTTATCCATCTCACTGTTGTGGTGTGTATGATTCTATTTTAGCTTTAATTCAAGGAATTAATCAAAATACTTGAATGGGATTATAGGCAGATATGTGCTATATAAGGATTTGATAAGTAGTCCTGGGTTAGAATGCATACTGATGAAATTGTAATGCAATATTGTCAGGGATCTTATATGTGATGTATTAAATTTGTTACAAACCTCTAGATGCTTATGAATTTGACTCCTGCAATGGATATATGGCACTGATCTAAGTTATAATTATTCGTGTAGTTTAGTATTTGTTTGTCTTTTTCTAGAGCTTGCTACAAATTGAAAATCATTGACTATCTTATACAATGGATTGTGTCTAGTTATCTCATGTTCTAGATAGTTGATATTGTCTATGAACAACCAATTCTAGTTGATATTATCTTATCGTGTTGAGCTATTAAGTGAGATCATCTGCTATTGTTAATTTTGTTTATAATAAATTAATAATGGTGCTGAGGTTGTAAACACATTAAGGGATCACCCTCCCGGGTCTTGCAGAGCCTGAAGTGTACGAGGATTTTAAAGTCCTCGTTAGTTGGTCTAGGTCCTTTGAGCTGCCTTCGATTGGAATTGGCAATTCCATAGGTATGTTAGAAGACAAACCTGGTTACATTGTAAAAAGAACCAACATACACGTCAACCACTGAACAACCACCTCTACAGCTGACTTTTTAATCTTTTATGATCACATGAAACATAAAACACACTAATTTCAAGGTTGTTAACATCACTATTAAAATGTTTTAATTTTTGACCTTTCAAACATTAAAAAGTATATCACTAAATTAATTATATAATGGCATAAAAATTAAAAACATCATGAATTAATTATAAAATCACATAAGTCAAATATAATTTATCAAGAAATTAATATCAAATAGATAATATAATCAAGATAACTTATACATTTCTAATGTCATCATCTTCTTCTTCATCCAACTTCTTTGTCTGTATCATCCCATCCGCATTCAACATGGTAAGGATTGGTCATATCATCATCATCAATATCGATATCAGCTTTATAATGTCATCATCCACACGGATGTCATCTTCATGAACATTAACTCCCACATCATCATCATCTAGTTCCTCCCTCTTCTAATATTCCTTTGTTAGGACATCATCAACCAACCGTTGATCCTCTGACTATCATCACATCATCTTCTACCTTTCGTATCTTCTTTCTTCACCACATTATAATTCTTTATCGCCTTTCTTGACTGTCTAACAACAAAATGACCAACCCGGGATGACTGAACCCGGTGGAGTAAAATACCTCGCCATTATCAAGGTTTCGAAGAACATAGGGCTCATTTCCAACAATGATCAACCTTTGTATTAACCATGGTAAATCCATTATCATGTTCAATAACAGTTTTCAGATCATTTTCATTCAATCGTAGCCTATACCATAGGACGGAGAACAAAATTAATCTGAAGGACTTAAAGTCATACTCAAGTATATCATCCAAAATCCCATAGTATCAATTTTCTGAGACTTCTGGATGTATGTCGCTTCTAGATGAAACATTAGTCACTTGAAAGACTGCAGTTATACCAGAATCACAAGTTTTCTTCATGTCATCCAACATTTTGATTCAAAATTTACAACCATTGCACCACATAGCCTTATGGTGTTTCACCCGCAATATGTCAAACATGTAAAAATTATTGCAATATCGTCAGTTGATAAACATATTTATTCTTGGCCGAATGTATGCAAAGAAAACAATCTCTAAGATATATATACATCAATATACTTGAAAATAATTAAATAATATCAATGATTAATGCATTTTATACCGCACTGCTTTCTCTTAAACCATATGCTAAATCAATTTCCCTTTGTGTAACATTGGAATCTCCATTATGATGAGCTTCTTTAACCAATGAAGCCACACCTTCCCATGTTAATGCACGACCAGATTGTTGACATCGTTCAATCCATACCGTCATCCAATCAAGATTGTTGGTGACATACAAATGTAGTGCATCCCACTCTTGACCAATTGTACCAAAATAAATTGAAATTCACAAAGGACGTATAATTAGTTAAATACCACAGTAGACAACCTTAATTTATAATTGATGTATATTGAAGATTAAAAATTAAATAAGTACAATATACATAAAAAAATGCATTCCAATTAATCTCCATGACCATCTTATAATTACCTCTCACTTTCCTCAATCTACCTTTCCCCAACAGGTACTCCCCTTCGAATTTGTTAATGGAGTTGGGATCCCAAATGCAATCTAAATGGATCTTTGCTGCAAACTAAGGAAGATATTCACTAATGTACACCATGGTCCGGTATACCATATATCCTTCCACCATAGAACCCTCAGGATGTGCTCTTTGTCTAACCAAAAGCCTTCAAAAATTTCAAGTGCCTCTCAACCATCCACATTGACCTTGTGTGTACAGGTCCACATAATTCAATCTCCTCAACTTGGTGTATGAGGTAGTGTTCTTGTGCATTGAAAGATGTTGAAGGTAGACACTTCTGCATTTCACACATTAGACGAGGGATTTTTCTCTTCCAATAATTTATATCTTCTTTATGGATTTCTTTAGATGATAGCCATCTACAAGTGATTCAAGGCACAAATATATTAACGATATTTAACAAAAATATACAGTATATTACATAACAAGTAAAACAAATAGAAATTATAAGATGTATACAACGAATTGAACAAATCTCGCTACTTACCTCATGTATTTTCCAAGATTTTATATAACTTGCTTGACATTGTTGTCAAAGTTGTCTAGGAGAGATAGAGGTAGAATGTACTGCAACAATTATAAAATGATCTTTTCATTATTTTTCCAAAAGTAGTAAACACAATACGCTGAAAAGTAAATGCATTATACAAGTGTATATAATATTTTAGAATAATTACCTTAATGAAGGTATGCCAATCATGCATTTTCATCCCTGACCCAAATTCACCTTTCTTTGTTATTATATTGTTTATGTTCGCAACAAATCCTGTGGCAAATCAAATTTTTTGTATGACTTCTTTTATAGTATTGCTTTGTTGCTCTGTTAATAACCAAGGAAGGGCACTTATATTAATTTGGTCTCCATCACTATTTAATTGAATGAAAATTTTCATTGCATGATTGGATTTCTGAATGTCACTACAAATTTTGACAATTTTTCGCCATGCCTTCCATCCAATATTTTCCTATAATGTTTCTCAAGTATTCTTCCGAGCATGTATCAGAACAAACAATAATTTGTATCTACTCATAGCAACCACCAAAATGACCGATAACTTTTCAATCCCCGTGGAAGCCAACCATTAACAATGCCTCGCAACCTTCATGAAGCATATAAGTTAAAATGAACAACAACGCATAACCCATTACTGTCAATTACAACATGAGTAAACAATAAACACAATATAAAAATATAAATTCAAAACATATCATATATACTTATAGATAAATAATTTGATCCCATGTATAACCCTTGATGATTAATTCTATTATATTCCAACTTCCATAGGCTTAGGTGACATTCTTTCATGGTTTTGATGTAGTCTCCCTTTCCCCATTGAAAATATGTTTTTCAAGTAGGGGTTTTATACTTATGGATTTCTATGGAGGAAGTGCCTATACTCATCAAACACCTCGGCTTCCTGCAAACTTGTTGAATGGGATGAGATTTCTCATCTTTTGGACCACAATTGACTTGAAATTTTCCTTGTTTGAAGACTCGAAGATGATATATAATTGGATTAAATATGTCAATTTCTATAATTATATTATAATGAATAGATTATTTTTAAAAACATGTACATGATATCTACTTCATCAAATTAAATATTGTTAAAGTGCAGTCGAACGTTATAACATACCACAAAAATGTGTTAGCCCTGGGGCATCATGAATTGTCCATACAAGCATTGCATGGAATTGAAATTGTCTTTGTCCTATTGGTCTGGAGACATCATACATAGTGGCGCCATTCCATAACTTTAGTAACTCGTCGATAAGAGGTTCGATATATACATTCATATCTTTAATTTGGTACTTACCTAGTTGAATGAACATAAACATTACATAATTATTATAACCATTTTACTGCAATATATATAAATTAATATACATGACTATTGAATGAAAAAAATATAAGTCATTATGCAATAAATAAGACAAATGAGATGCTACTACGTTAAAGAAAATTGATGTAAACAAATACCTGGAACAATCATTGACAACATTATGTGCTCCCTCTTTATTGACATCCATGGAGGAATGTTATTGTTGATAACAAAAACATGCCACACTGAGTAAATAGATCTCAGCTCTCCAAATGGATTGACACCATTTGCTCCCAATGAAAGCCCGAGATTACGGGGTTCTTCTTTAAAGTGTGGCCATTTTTCCTCCATGTCCCTAAATGTAGAACCATCTCGGGTAGGAATTCAAGAATGTCATCTCCACTTCTATTCTGTGCATGGTAATCTATCAATTGCACTAAGCTTTTGCACCTAAATAATCGTTGCATACGTGGAATAATGGGAATATAACGAAGAACCTTGCCAGATACCTTTTTTTTAGTTGATCTGTTTGATATCTACTGATATGACATTCTGGGCATTCTGTTGTAAATTCCTGTTGTTTATGATGTATAATATGATCATTGGGACATGCATCTATTGCTTGATAATTCATCTCATATTTCAGAATGGCACATAAATCCTTTATGATGAGCCGTAGGTAAAATATTCATGGTGGTAACAAAATTCATTAATCAATTTACAAGAAAAAAATAATTTGTTCATATAAAGAATATTTATGGTACATATTTCATCCTTTATTTACTAATGATGAACTAACAACAATTAAAATAGATGAAAAAAGATGACATATATGACATACCTAACATCCGTGAGATTGCTATGTTTGATAAACCATTCATAACCTTCAAGTTCAACAAAAACAATACAACAAAGAGAAGAGTTGTTTCAGAGCCTTCATAAAGGGGCTCGTATGCCTTCTCAAGTATAGGTAAATCATGAACATTATCAAAGTCATCTTGATCATCATGATCAGCTCTGCCACTAAATGTGTCATGGATCAATGCATTCGTACCATCATCTTCAACTATGTTTTTTGGCACATGATCATCTTCTTCCATAGGATCATTAACTTCATCTTCGGAGTATTCATACCCATGTCGGCCCCGCTTGCAAAAACCACATTCTTCGGGCCATGATAATCCATATCATCTGCCCTAGGGCACCCCACCTTTATAACAATGATAGACACAAATAAACCATGATCATGGTCAAGTGATTATATATATATATATAATGTTAAACCAATATAAAAATTTATAAATTCAATCAATATAAACACATATAATGAACAACTTACCAATGGATGATAATCATGCCCCCTTGAACATGACCATGTTGCCTAAAATGTTTCCACCGCTAGGATTAAAAATTTTCTCGCCTTAAGCCCTTGCAATTATTGCAAGGACAATAACATTTCCCATCACCCTTTCTTTTCAATCTAGCCCACAATCTATCAAGTGTCTCTTCATTTTGTTCTCGACTAATATTATCTGACATGATTTTTCTTTACCAAGCTTGACTATTTAGATCTTCAAAAAATATCAAACTCACACTCCAATAATTTTTATTCATAGACAGGTAACAAAAACTAATAATTCGGATATTTTACACCAAAAAAATTTGGCATGCAACCACCATTGCAAAAGATAAGATAGTCTGAAGTTAATGACCCCAAAAAACACTTTACAATGCTAATTCCAAAACTTATTAAATTTTATTTTACTAAGGATTTTAAATCATAAGACTCCTAAAAATCAGAATATTAAACATAATCACAAAATTCTACAACAATGGAGGTAGCGAAGCTAAAGTATAAGTGACCCATTCCTAAGGGAGCAACAAGTCAATCATCATCAAGCAATGTCAATACAGATTTATCCTTTTAGTTAAAGATGCAATGTGTCACTTCTTATGATGAGCTTATCCCTAGGGCCCTCAACATTGAGAGAACCCTAATAAAAAACAACACAAGCATTGGTAAGAGCATGATTAGGGTACAAACCCTAGGCCTCCGTAGAAACATAAACAATAACTATAGCGGATTAGTGAGGTTGCAATACCAGAAAGATTGAGACATTGTAGGTAATAACAAAATCTTGCAATCTAAAGATTGTAGCTAATAACAAGCACACTATGTAGCTTAGTGACATTTGTAAATGCAATCTACGGTAAGAAGAATGACAGTCACTTGAGATGTGACAGTCAAAAACAGGCTAAGTAGTGACAAGATAATAAAGCTCAAACCTTGCATAGTAAAGTGGAGATTTTAACAGTGAGTTTCCTTACCCCCTTGCTGACCTTAATGGTTTTTAAATGCTTT